>CBVK0100862741.1:0-12931 GCA_900067695.1 Picea abies | reverse complement strand
TTTGTGGGAAATTGAAACTATATGGTAATGTTCAATAGTTGAATGGGTAGAAGGAGGATGTAATTTCATGTTAAGAGGTATGCAATGATAATACTCATGCCCATTCATGAAAATACTTTTATGCTCACCCATTCATGAACTCGCGCCCATTCACAAGAAGAGATAGCTGAGAGCTTGAGCTCGAGGTTAGAGAGAGCTCGCCGAGGGCACATGGAGAGAGCTCACAAGCTGCGCGGTTAGAGAGATCTCGTGGAGGGCACCGAGAGAGAGAGATCATGGGCAACCCCTTTCTTTTCTAGCATATTTATGTACTTTGGCAACACGCTTTCTGTACTTTGGCCTCTTCCGATCTCACCATATTTATGTACTTTGGCAACATAAGTCACTAGTGGATTAGGTAACATCAAATATGTTGATGGAAACCTTATAGGTATGAAATTTGTCATGCCAATGTTGCATGAGCACTGAAAAGAAATTGGATAACAGTTACTTCAACCATGCTTTGGTATCATAAGTTGATATGTTTATGATGTTTGAATACATTTATATGAATGATACCCAAGTCGGGTATGGTAAAGGTAAGAAATATTGGACATATAAAGAATGTTCAAAATCTATTAATGCATTGATCATGTGAAGAATGTCATGTCATTTCATGTTGGTTATGAGGTAATCACCAAGGAAAGTTAGGACTTATGATCATGTTGTGAAAGTGAATGGCATAAAAGATAGACACATGTGAGGCTATAGTGTTGTTGGATTTAAGAAGGATATAGTTATACACAAGTATCCAATGGTATCCCCACTTGTATTTGTGTCCTAGACTATAACCTTCTTGCCAACATTGAAGAGCATTGAAAAACATACTCCTAGTGTTGAGTTTTGGATAAAAATGAAGGTGTCTAGATGGTCGAAAAAACATTGGGGAGGTGGCTAGATGATGTGTTTAGGCATCAACTAATCGAACCAACTCATAATGGTGGATTGATTGACATGATAATGTTCTATTCTATGTAATGTAAGGATGCATCACATGGAAAACAAATTAATTAATTAATAGTGATAATAATAATAATAAATAATGAAAATAATGTCAATAAACTTAGTGGGAGGAAGGTTGGTGGGAGGGAGGTACCTCGCAAAAGTTAGCAAAAACCAGTCTCGATTCCCCATACATCGTTCATTCGTTGCTTAAGGCAGGTTCAGATAGAAAAACTCAATTCGACAGAGGCAGAGGAGAAAACCACCTAGCAAGCACCACCCACACCACTGGTCGTTGTTTTGATTTATTGCATTTAGCCTGAAGAAACACTATGTATGATGGAGTATTCGAGTAGCCCCACTTGATTGTGAGTTAAAGCATAACGACCAGACTTGATAGTTGTGGAGTTGAGTCATTAGCCATGGATTGAGGATTTATAGAGCTCGTTGTTGGTTGTCCAAGTGGTGGTGGATTTATTTACAAAGGTTTGGCATAACCATCAATGTTAGCTACAACACTAGCGATTGGCATCAAGTCGTAGCCCCATCTGACAGAGGCAAAGCAGTGGAGATATTCAAGGGAAGTAAATTGAATCCATGTGCTGGTAGTAAGACCAATAATTTTTACCAATGGTAGATTAGACTGTGGACTCATAGTATTAATGAAAGAAAACCTTTAACTTTGCATACAGACTAGTATTGAAAACCCTCAAAGGTGACATTGGAAAAATTAATTGGGTCATTTGGTTACTTCTCCATAAGGACTAGTACATTTGGGTCAAATAATTCCTCCATTAACGTCATCATCATTTTCGTCATCATTGCCATTTTCATCGTCATCATCATCAATGTCATCTTCATTTTCATTGCAATCATATCTTCATAAACCTATGACCTCTAGGGAGTAAACTCATGTTGGCGTATTCTTAGTCGTCCTCCCAAATCAATGAATGCAATTTATTGTTGATAACTTCCATGCATTTATAAATGCATGCGTTAACATGTTTACTTTTTCACATTTACATTATCTTATTAAGAAATTATTGTAAGGCCATATGCTTGCCACGTTAAAATGATTAACAAGAATTAATATCTATGCAACATTTTATTGCCATGTTTTGATAATTAGCAGGCACTACCTCAAATGGATCGCATGTATAGCTGCTGGGATGTGAACTGTGGCTACGTTTGGCCTGCTTAGGATGTGAACCATGGCCACGTTTTGCCTACGTTCAATTTATGGATCGATATTTTTCTAGCGTTTCAGTTTAAATCTGTCTTTAGTTAATGCAGATCGATATTTTTCTGGTGTTTCAGTTTAAAGCAGTCTTTAGGTAATGCAAATCGATATTTTTCTCACTTGTGTTCAATTTATGGATCGATATCAAAAGGGGAAAGGTGGGTCTTCAAAACTAGGTAGCGGTAGCCTAGACAACAGTGAAAGATCTGGCTCAGCTCGACCCAGAAATTGCAGCTTGCACACATGATGTCACAACTTTCGCTTTGAGAAGCCACTCTGCTATTCTGAATTTTCCCAACTTCTTTCAATTCCTCACTCCTACATTTTTCTCAAAGACATAAAAGTTTCCACAGCAGCATCAAAATTTAATTATGAACTCACCTAATCAGAAACCAGGCTGACACGGTCAACGTACACATCGATTAGAATGAAACCGATGAATCTTCGTTGATCACAACCAGTAACAGAATGTGTTGGTGGCTATATATCTTCTGAAGAATTAAGGTCAGAGCAATATGTGATCAATCTCGTTGTTGAGATCAATCAGTTGCGCTGCAAAAGTGTGAGAATGAAACTCGAATGTAACTTGATTGAATATCCTCTTTAATATTGTTGCAATCAATTGCTTATTCTGTAGCTATTAAGAGAATAATTATCTAGGTTGGAGCGATATGGAAATGACAATAGCATCTGCATGATTGGTAATATTGATTTCCATGCTTATGGTGGTCACGATGGTCAGTGAAAGTTTAGCTTCTAGGCCACTACAATTGAAATTCATATTTCGGGGAGATGAAATGGAAAACAATAATAATAATAAGATGAAGAATGGGTGGTTTGAATCCTTTGGGGCCCTGTATCTCCGTCAGGCCCCTCTAATTGTCAAAACTTTAGGTCTCCCAGCGGGGAGGTTCTTGTCCAGTTAACTAGATTAATGCAGTCGGGATTAATGCTTTGGGATTAATGCGTTAATGGATCGGTCGATTGGAATTACAAGAGTTGTTGATACTTCATATCCGACTGTTAAAAGTAGAAATTCTGAGATGTAGAATTGCAGACACAGAATGTAAACCATACATATATACAAAAGAGAAGGACCGAGAAAAGATTTAGAACATACAAGATTGCCTGAATCATGAAAAGAAAAAGGTTTCAAATACCATGCAAGACCATGAAAATGATCATCTAATTTGGTCTGAAAGCAATAATTTTTTTATATTTATGTTTTTACTGTGATTGTCCAGATTACTATGATTGTTTTTTCTAACTATTTATGTTTTTACTATGATTGTCCAGTTGTTTTTTCTAACTATTTTTTATGCGAGCGTAATAAATGTTTTTTTTTTTAATATTAAGTTTGTGTAACAATGATATTATTATAGTGTTTCTTAAGCCCATGCCCATGTGTGAATTAATATTGTTTCAAGATATTTGTGTTTTAGATTGTATTAACTTCATATTCCACTTTGACCAGCGTTAATTTTAATCCTACAACACCCTCACCCAATCCTACAATGGTATAATACATTGGAGCTCTAAACCCTAATAAAAATTATGTAAATGCAAGCATTCAAGAAGTTATTGTACATGTTTATGTTAATAAGTGTAAATTTTAGGTGAAACTATATATCATACTATTTCATTTTAAAATTTTAATTAAAATTTCTACTAAAATTAAAATTTGTTTGTAACTTTAATATATTAATTAAAGTTTATTTGTAAATTTTAATTAAAATTTCTACTAAAATTAATTTGTAACTTTAATATATTAATTAAAGTTTATTTGTAAATGAAATAGGCCAAGAGAGAATTATTTGCAAATGAAATCCTTTGCCACCCAAATTTGAAAACCCCGACTAAACAAAACCCCACCCATGAACAATACTGCACCCAAATTTCAGAACCCACTAAAAAAACTCAGCCAACCCCAATCGACAGAAAGCTAAGATAGAGGAGATCACCCCACAGGAGAAAGAAGTAGCCCGCATCTCTTGACCATCTCGACACTCTATAAACAGGACCACTTCAACGAGGCTTTAGGTGTTCTAGGTATCACAGGTAAACATTTAGACTGCTCTATGTATGTTTGTCTTTTGCAGGGATGTATTCAAATAAATTCCCTACCATAAGGTAAGGTGATCCATGCCCACATAAAGCAGAGTGGATTTATGGGAGAAGTTGGGTTTTATGAGGATTGTATATGAATGAAACTAATGACTAGAATGGAATTTCCACAGGAAAACACTACTTCATTGTTTGACCAAAATACCCAAATCTTCGAATGGTGCATTCATTGAAGTATGGTTTCACTGAAAATGTAATAGTGTCCTCTGTCTCAATCTATTCTGGAGCCTGGAAATTGTTTCACTCTTGGTGACCAGAAGAGGTTGTGCACCACAAATGGCCTTTATAAGACAAGCCTTTAAGATTGTATTTTGTATATTTCATAGATTGTTTTTTAGCATTTTCTACTATCTTTACTACAAAGTGGATTAGACCTGAGTTGCACAGTATAGGTACACCAATTTGGTACTAGTACAATGGCCTGATGAGCCAATCTTCTTTCCAGTTCACGGTCCAATCTGCCTATATAAATATGCATTTATATTTATATGATAAATTCAATCTTCTTTCCAGTTCACGTTCCAATATGCCTATATAAATATGAATTTATATTTATATGATAAATTCTCTTCTAGGCGTAATAGTGTCCTCTGTCTCAATCTATTCCGGAGCCTGGAAACTGTTTCAGTCTTGGTGACCCGAAGAGGTCGTGCACCACAAATGGCCTTTATAAGACAAGCCTTTAAGAGTGTATTCTGTATATTTCATAGATTTTTTTTTAGCATTTTCTACTCTCTTTACTACAAAGTGGATTAGACCTGAGTTGCACAGTACAGTTACACCAATTTGGTACTGGTACGATGGCCTGATGAGCCAATCTTCTTTCCAGTTCATGGTCCAATCTGCCTATATAAATATGCATTTATATTTATATGATAAATTCTGTTCTAGGCACCCTAGCAACTAAAATGGTGAAGTTTTTTCCTCACTTGATAAGGTTATCTTGCATTTTGTGTTTCAATGTTTTTTTCAAGGAAAACCCATGGAGAAGCCCCCAGGCACTTCCCTGCATTTTGCAGATGCTAATCAGTGTAAACCATCGGCACCGATTATAATGTCTAACCTAGAAGGGCCATTTGGTGAGGCATGCAATAGAGGCAGCCAACCCGGGGATTAGACCCTGAAACCTCTTGCATGAAGCTCAAAGTACTTAAACACTTGAGCTAGCCTACCAAGCTATTTCACGTTCCAATGTTAGTTGATTATGTTAAATTAGTAGTAACCGCTATTCTCAATGATATCATATTCTCAATAAAATCATGACATGGAAAAATGGTATATCTGGTCACAGGTTTTGTATGTATTATTCATAGTCCATTTTTCCATTTGCAAAATGTTTCTTTGAAATTTTCTTCAATCGATTATACATGAATATTTGTGATTTTTATTTAATCTAGCTAACCCAAAGAATCTTAGAGAAGGATTGTGATTTATTTAGTCTACAAGTTTTATGTCTGTCTCAGTTATGCTGGGAGCCTTATGACCTTGGAATTGTGGAAAATTTGGTATGGACGTTAAGGTTGGAAATGTTATGGAATTAAATTTCCTATTATTAGTTTTCATACTGTATATATTATTAGTTTTCCTACTATTACTGTATATATTGCCTAGTAAAAATGTGAATTTTGGACCGTTCTGGTACAGATCTGCCGACCAAAAACAAATCTTAAATTGATCCATTTGGATTTGTTTTTGATATGCGAAGTCATACCCAAAACGGATCCGGGGAAGATCTGGTACTGGTAGTTTAGTGGGGAGCTTGATCAAATTCCAATGCAACTATGGATGAAACTAACCTCCCAAGCCATTGTTAGAGCATGGTTGTCTAATAAGCATATAGCTATGTTTGAGGCCCGAGCTTTTCCATCTCACAAGCATAATCATTCTAACCAAAGAACATATACATCACCTTTCCTTTTCCTTTTCTATTTTGGGAGTGGTGCATCTGGTTTCCACTTCCAACTTCTTTTGTATGGTCAAAGGTTGAGTTTTCACAACAGTTATGTTACCTTCCACATGTCCTATAAACATTCATAAGCAAGCTCTATAATTGGGGTTGATGAAACTGTCTTGTGGAGGAAGAAGGTTTGAAGTGGGCACCAACAAGTAGAAAGCCCAATAGAGTTTCATACGTTGTTATAATTGTAATGATAATTGGACGTTCCATAGCTTGGGCATACTATTGTTAAATTGATTCCTCTGTTCTTGATTCTACACTTGATAGCCTTATTTTATTTTGATGTTATGAATCCTAAGATCATGTCCAGTAGGATGGTATTCCCTTTAAGATCACATATTAGTACTTATGCTTCACACTTACAGTCTTTTGCACCGACTTCACATAGAGCTTTTGGTGGACCACCTTACATACAATAGAATTCATAGTCAGGTCTGGAATCACACTTGCTCACAGATGCTGGAATCACTATTCCGGCCGAGCCTCCGGATACAATTGATTTAGGAATTAGAACTCACTGCAAGAAATAGACCTACCTGTCACTTCATTCCTGCTACAATTGGATTTGAAAACACCAGCTCTTGGGCTTTGTACTCTCCTCCTTAGCTCCCACCTCCCCTTAGGTGATTTGAAACAATGGACCCTTTAAGCAAGGCAATGCTACAAGACCACCTAGCTGCCTATCACCTGCTTAGTGCAGTCCAGATAAAGTCAGAGACAGAAATATAGAGAGCCTTAAATAAAGACTCTTTCTCCTGTCAGGTCCTTACTAGTAAGGTCTTTGTTCTTGATTCTACACTTGATAGCCTTATTTTATTTTGATGTTATAAATCCTAAGATCATGTCTAGTAGGATGGTCTTCCCTTTACACTGAAGATGGAGATGCTTTTTAAAAATTATTCATATATTTTATTTTTAATCAAAAAGAAATAGAATACTAATTTTAAATTTATCAAGAGCTGACAGACCAAGGTTTCTTGTTGTTGGACCACCTGGGTTGTATCATGAATTTCATGAGAAGGTATCCATATAAGAATTGCACACTCTAAATTGTCTAGATTGTATTCTCTCCAAGTATATTTTGAAAATGAAGAATATCTCTAACTTCTATCTTAGAAAAGGAAGGGTTAATGCCTTATAAACCACCTCCATCTCACAATTTTTATCTATGTATGATTATTCACAACACATACCCAACTGGACATTAACACACACAGTCAATTAAGAAGAGGGGTGTTAATGTGGAAGGAAATTCCAACATAGGGATACGTCACTGTAGAGATAGACTGTAACATCACCATAGATAACAACCACAAGCCAAAGACAACCCACAAGGCATGACACTGAAACCATTGACAATGTTAGTAATAGAGTCGAGGAGGATGCTATCACATCAACTTGTGGAAGTGCACCCAAAGACAGTGTCCAGATCAGCAAAGTTTTTGGCACATAGATAACAACCACAATCCAAAGATGGCCCACAAAGAATGACACCAAAACTATCAGCAATGTCAGTCCAAGAGCGAGGGAGGATGCCATGACATCAACCCAGGGACATGTATAATGCATTCTTTATACATGAGAATAATCTGCAATATAAAGAAACATTCTTACTACAACTCCACTACTTAGCAAACTTCAAAGCAATAGAAGAAATTCCACACACTTTTAGCATTAGAATCAAAGTCTTCCTAGCAAAATAGCTTGGCCAAAATGGATTCTCCTCTTTGAAGTTCTATAAAGAAGTTTTACAGAAAGGAAACTAGCTAAAGCCCTTTTCTTTTGGTTTTCATCCTATTTATAAGTGGTCAAACGAGATTCAGTTACAAAAGTTCAACAGTTTCTTGAACTACTTGGAGCATTGGGATCTTGTATAACTCTTCCTTTGTTTTGTACATGACTATTAATGTAATGTTCCCATGCTCCAAGAGAAAATATGCCAAATATAAAAAGGATACAAAGATGTATGTTCTTGTACACTTAAAAAAATGATTCCCATAGGCTAAAGAACGATGACTTTCCCTAAGAAGATCACTCAAGATGATAATATACAAAGAGGTTGAGTTGTGTATTTACTATTTATACACAAATCAAGTAGGATGTCCCTCCAAGAGGGGTTATGGGCCCACATAAGTGGGGCACATTCCGCAAGAGGGTTATTGAACCTACATATCATAGTTGACTAGGTCGGCCTGAATCATAACCTAGTAATACAATAAATGATCACATTAATGTCTAATCGATTGCATTAATGACACAATAAGAGTTTGTTGTAGCCAAATGTGAAGATTACACCATCCTCAACAACAATAATGTTCACTGTTTAGTTCATAAATGATTAATCGGTTGACAAATAGACTAATATTCAGAGTGCATTCCTTCTCATTTGTTGACTCCTAAAGAGCCAGAGGCATTGCTTTGACCAGAATCAGTGGTATTATGACTATGACCTTCTCACCTCTTCTGCATTATCCTGAAATACCTCCAATCACAACTCATCATCGCCATCATCATGACAACTTCCATAAGCCCACATACTAGTGGGTGCAACAAGGTAGTTTCACTATTGTTGTGATAGAAGGAAAATATTTGGTGAACACAACAAATCTAGAGTCTTTTGCAAGGTTAGGTGAGTTCACTTCACATAATGAGAATTTCACTCCAATTTTACTCACATGCATAGGGAAATGAAGATGGTGTGATTTAAAATTTAATAGTAGAAACTTGAACAAGGTATTTTATGTTGGTCACTTCTCACAGGCCATAAACCCACAAGAAATGACCATTAGGACCACTGCTCATTTCTTGATAAATGGGTTCTAGTCCAGAAATGAGAAATAGACACCAGAAATGGGTTTCTGCCAGAAAAGACCACCTCAGTTGCAGTGTTTGGTAACTATATTGATCCTCAAAAGTAGGTTTCTTGCAAGCCAAGAAACTGCAATCAAAATAATGAATGTCTCTAGAAAAGGGTTTCTTGTCCAGAAATGGGAAACAAATACTAGAAACGGATTTCTAGTGTGGTTTCTCTTTCAAGATGGGTTTCTGCTAGCAACTACCTTCTTAGGTACAGTTTTTGGTTACTACCCCAATCCTCAAAAGCAAGTTTTGAGTACATGAAACTTATTCCAAAATTCTAGGTGTGTGATAGAATCACATTCTCACAAACTTATTTGACAGGTCTCCATCTTCCATCCCTTTGCCTTCACTTCTTTTTCAACAAATTTGTTACTAAAAGAGAGTAGCCTACTTATTTTAATTTCTCCATCTCTCCCTAGTTGAATGCTACAAGGGATAATTAAGTTTGCATCCTTGTCTTTAATATGCCTTCCTCTATCAATTTGGCCAAGGTTTGTTTTAGCTCCTCTATCAATTTGGCCAAGGTTTGTTTTAGCTCCTCTATCAAGATTGAGGGTGCAATGTGTTTGAACAATCTCATCCAACAACATAGGGTTCCCTCTGTTTGGATGATCTAAGGTTTGTCCTTTATTGGAAGTTCATTTTGATGGTTATAAATATGAATCTCACCACTTTATTTCGAAATGTTTAGTTAGAAAGGTTAAAAGCCGGATAGTGTCATGTAACACGAAGTAATGATTTGTTTGATGTCAAGTGCTGGTTGTCAGTGACTAGAATCAATGTCAAAGTTTGAAACTACATATGTTCATTGAGAAGTGTGATCTAACATGGAAGTAAGAGTGTATTTAATGTTTAATACAAGATTTCAACGAATGAAGTAAAATTGATATTAAATACAATGGCATCAGAACCTGATCCTAAAGCTGCAGTGTTTACTATACTATTTTATCAGCTATGGTATCTATTCACAAATGCCTACACTAATGGTGTTCACTACCCAATTTTTGGAAGGCTATATACATTAAACTTCTTCTTGTTCAGCCCTCTAGTAGTTAATGGTATGCCATGCTTTCTCATGAAAATTACTTTTGTCTGTCTATTTGATGAAATGGAAGGCAACTATTGAGTCCTAAATAAGTGGATAAATATGAATTCAAACCTCAAGCACTCGGTCCCAAGGGAAAAGGATGTGCATCCCTGGAAATATTCCTCTTCTATCAAAAGAGAAAAAATGGAAAATATACTAGAATGGGATGCTGGAGCATCCTTGGCTTTGGTTTCTAAATTTTTTTCAATTGTACCTTGTTCATGCAGCAGATTGAATAATTGTCTGATCAAGGATTTTTATAAATGGTAATGTATGCTCTGCACATTAAACATATCTACTACACTTTAAACACTCAAGGTCGCATTGTTGCTACTTCACATCAGATCTTATGCCATTTAGTTCTGACATTGCAATTGTTTGACCTTTGTTCCAGTTATTACTGTAGAGTTAACTCTGTTAAGGACATTGGTGATTCAAACTGTCTTGTTTGATATTCCTTTCTACTGGCTCCCTTCAATCATCCATGATTTTTCCTGTCTAATGCCTTCACATCTAGGACATCATTTCTTGTAATTCTTCCATTGTCTACTACACACACACACAGGCTGCTAACAGGGACTAGCCTTTCTCATGCAAGTTCCATAATTGGATGGCATAGCATGATAGCTCAGAAAATTCTACATTCACTTTGTTTGCAAAAGGTTTATCCTGATTTTTTGATAGACATATTTAAGGAGTGTTTCCGCTAATGCTCATACATATGTTATAATCTGCATCTGTATAAGATGATAACTCCTATTTAAGATGGATCATTGAGAAGTTCAAGAAAGGCGGTTAAGACATCTTAATGGTGCCTGATTTCCACAGGGAGTATCATATCTTCCATCTTTTGCAATTGGAGTGGCTATATTTGCACCTGTTGTGACAACTATTCACTATTTGTCAACAAAAGAATGCCCTCGTATGGTACTGTATGTGGGAGCATTGCCAGGAATCATCTCTGGTATTGTATGGAACATTGGTATGTAACTTATAGATGTTTTGGCTGCTACTATTTCACTAGAATTCACATCAGTTACAGTAACTAAAATGTATTTATCTTAATTAATGTAACAAGAAACATCTTAAGCATGCTTTCTATTGGAATCATTGGTTATACAATAACATATCCAATGTAAGCTTTGTTCACTGGTGTTTAAAATCTTTGCATGTCACTATCACTGCCCAAGGGATGAGCCCACCCTTCCAAAATTATACCTTGTTTCTATTTTCGATTTCCAGTGAGTATCCTCCACTCATGAGCAGATTGGCGCATGCAAGAAATCAGTGAACAATAGGTAGTAAAGGCAGTTTCATGTCCGTGTTTACCACATTATCAGTGTAGCCCAAGGGACAATGACAAATCAATTTGATGGATAACATGCATTCACAGATGCAGGGCACACTGAATTCAGCAGTTACACTTCATTTCTATTCTATTTTGGAAGGCTTGCACATCCATTCTCATACCTAGGGTGAAATTTTCAAGGAGGCAGAGTTCTATAAAATGATAAAACTTAACTGTAATAGGATTGGATCCCCTGAGATTGAATCTCAGATTTACTTGTAATTGCCAAAGGTCCTGATAAATAATAAAAATTTGAACACTTAATCTGTAAACTCTCTCTTTTATTGTGTATTGAATTGTTTCATTAATGTCTGCAGTCTTCTCATTTTATGTAATTGAGTCAATTTTATGAGATTTTGTGGATGTTTCTTTGCTGGTTTACTGAATTTGTTTGCAAATATCAGTGGTTATTTCAAGAATCCAAACCCCAAGTGTTGGTAAGGAAAAGAAATTTCCCTTTGATTGGATTTGAACAACCAAGATAGGGCTATCTTTTCAGCATTGATCACTAGGTTCGAGACACATTGCTCTAGTGACATTCATCCTTTGTAGGATGCCTCACTGCAGTTCTCCATTACCACACAAACACAAGCTCTTGTTTCTATTTGATTCCATGGCCCATGGCAGACACTCATCTTCCAGATGCCTCCATAGAATTGCAAGTTTTACCTTTGTGTACTTCATCTACCCATTGACCCAATCCATAGGTCATAGGCAGAGCTAGGGATACCCCCTTAGTTTTATCATGAACCAACCCGAAGCAAGAGAAATGAACGTCAAGGTGACAATGGACGTTGTGTCTAGAGTTGCACCATCGTGGGCTCTTGTTTCTATTTGACATCACGGCCCATGGCAGGCACTAATCTTTGGATCCCTCCATAGAATTGTTAGTTCTTCCTTTGTGTACTTCATTTGTCCGTTGACCCAATCCATAGGTCATAGGAAGAGATAGGGATAACCCCCTAGGGAGGTATCCACCTGGGTTGTCTACATTGTGTACTATATAAAATCAATGTAATTTCAGCTATAACTTGTAAGGTCTGATGTAAACAATAAATTGTTGTGTTATCTATTGTTGATTATGTTTGGAGTGGTGGATAGAGATATCTTGATTTTAAAGCTGAACTTGAAACCGAAGAATGCTAGTTTCAACTCTTATTAAATCATTAAAAAAACAACCTTGGGATTCATTTCAACACTGTTTATTCCATCTAGGCATGACCAGAGATAATTTTCACACTTGTTGGTTATTCTATTAGGGCATAATTTTCAGATTCAACTCTCTTAATTTTGTGTTGCATAGGAACACATTTATAGCACAAAATTAATTTTTCT
>CBVK0100862740.1:0-15573 GCA_900067695.1 Picea abies | reverse complement strand
CGAGATCTACACTCTTTCCCTACACGACGCTCTTCCGATCTCACTAACCATCCATAAAACAATGGACATTTGTGTCTTAATTAATTATTTTATTGTGTTGTTTTTTAGATATCAGTATCTCAGTAATGTTGTACTCCAAGTGAGGAGTGCATGCAACACCCATGCTATAGTAAACTCTATGGTTGATCATAGCGACAATGGATTGCTGGAGCTTCTGGAAGGAAAACTTGTTGTTCTCCATTTTCAAATGAAAATTAAGGAAGAATTAGAACGAATAGCATCAAGGGTTGAAACTTTGGGAACAAGTGACACCTCACCTTCAAATGATCCATTTCCTGCAAGGGAATACGAAGACACGGAGGACATGGGAATACGAGTATCCAATACAAACACGGCGACCACTGAAATCAGGACACGGGGGACAAAATATTAAAAATCACTGAAATAGACAAAACATTGATAGTAGATATTGATTAGTGATACATCATGAACTTCAAAAGAGATACATCATACAAATCAATCAAACTCTAAACATCATACTCATAGAACATACAAAATAGACATACTGATACATGATACAAATTATACAATGATATGATACATGTAACATTAGAATTTAGAACCAATGTGAATGAACCATAAAATAGAACCATAAATACTAAATAGCAGTTTTCATATTTCTCATTAACTTTAGTCTTTAAGTCATCAAAATAAAAATGTATTACATAGATGCTGAGGGAATTCCACTCCAAAATACAAGAGAGTAGAATCTAGATACAAAACAGGTAGCAATCTCATATCTCATAGATATTAGAGTCACTGTTAGTGTCAATAGTCCTCCTCCATGTCATAATCAGCATCACTACCACTGTCCTGTCCTCCATCCTCATCCTCCTCTATGCCCAATCCAAGCTCTGTTGCTCCATCTGCTAGTGTGGAGGATGACTCATCAAGAGGCTCCTCATTGTCCTCATCAAAAGTGGTTGGCTCTAACACTGGTTCAAATGTCAAATGAACAACTAAAATCACAAAACAAAACCCTTTTTATCTCCCGTGGGATGCTTTACACAGGGCACGTGTCTGAAAATCATGACACATCCTCAGGAAGGTGTCCGACATGGTTTGGTGACATGTCCTGCACTCATGACACAGCTTGATCACATGTCCGACACATACCGTAGCATGTCCTCACATGGACACCATGGATACAGACACTTGGCCCCTTTTGGACGTGTCAAGTGACTTAGGTCTAGAGTTGCACTAAGTCTCCACTGACTACTACAGTGCACGTTTGGATGTAACAAAATTGGAGCACTTGCCAAAGACAAGGCTAATTCCTTGAAATCAGTAGATCTACTACAACAACTTTGAAGAGTTATATCTGTTGAAGATCTTTTGGCTCATCTGGTGACTCCAATGAGGATTGAGTAGTTCTTCTTTTCTATTGTCAAAGTTTCTCACTGGTGACATCAAAGAGAAGAAGTACCTTTCAACACTCTTTCGGTGACTCCATAATAAAGGTATGATTTAATTTCTATACTGTTACTATTGGTAGTTGAAATGTTGAAAAATGAGTTTTGAAAAGTTATTGGCTAGGAGTTACGCCCCTTTAAATTTCATTACTATTCACGAATATCCAAATCTGCTTCCTGCTACCTCAAAATGGCTATATTTTCTCCCAAGACTTGATGGAAATGGTGATTCTACAAAACAACACCTTGAGGATTCTATACCTTTGCACAAAATTTTGAACTTCAACATGAGGATATGATGATGAATATTTTTTCCAAAGACCTCGTGTGGGGATGTCAGAGAATCCCAATACCATTGTGTCTTGAGGAAGGAGGCATTGATTCAATGCTGACATTTGAAACAATATTCATGAATTCTTGAGGAAAACCTGGAGAATATGAAGTTTCATGGAAGAAACGGAACAACACAACCATAAATTAGAATGGATGGATGATGATAGTGAGGAATTAAGTGATGTTGAAGTCCCCAACATTAGAGTTCATAGTGTGCAGGCAGAAGATGTTATGATTATGAATTTTTCTCAGGTACTAGCTGGGCAGAATGTTGAAGGTGAATCAAAGCTTGAAGAACAAGATGAAGCGTAGCTTCAAGAAGAAGATATTTGTCTCTTCATCAACAATGGACAACAATTTGTCAATGATGCAGATTGCTCAAAATATGTATCAGAATTGTTGAGTGAATGTGTGCCTCCTGTTCTACATCATTTAGCTGAATTCAAAGACCATCCTTATGAAGAAATTGTTGTCATAAATGATGATGAATCTTTGAACTTAAATGAAATGGAGATGCAATCTCCCACTTAGCTTGAGAGTGAAAGGTGAGATAGCATGGATGTTGAAGTGACTGAAGCTAAAGTGTGCACTGAAGGTTGCAAATAAGTTTTATCTTTTCATTGTTGTAAATTTAATTTTGAAGAAAATGTTAATGAAGCAGGAAGAAATTTCCATGTATGCAGTCACTAGCTGACACCTATATGACTTATTCCTCCTTTGGGCTTGAAATGACTATTAGGTCTTGATATTGATTTTTTTTTTTTTTAAATACCTACACAAAGGTGGCAATTGTGACGTCTTTCACTCTCTTCCCGTCGCTATTGCCAGGTTCGAGACGTCTCTCTTTCCACCTCCAAGATTGTCACTCCCATAGCAACCACGTCAGAGCTAGTAACTCCTGGCCGTCGCTGTTGCCACCTGATGGACGTCGTTATTGTGACGTTCAAGAGTGTCTCTCCCATAGCAACCACGTCAGAGATAATACCTCCTCCCGTCGATCTTGCCACCTTCAGAACATCTCTCTTACCATGTCTGAAACATCTCACTTGCCACATTTGAAATGTCGGTCTTGCCACCTTTGAAGCATCTCTCTTGCCACGTTTGAAACATGTCACTTGCCACGTTTGCAACGTCGGTCTTGCCACGTTTGCAGTGTCTCTCTTGCCATGTATGAAACATCTCACTTGCCATGTTTGCAACGTCTCTCTTGCCACGTTTGAAATGTCGGTCTTGCCACGTTTGAAACGTCTCTCTTGCCATGTTTGCAACGTCTCTCTTGCCACATTTGCAACGTCTCTCTTGCGATGTTTGCAACATCGGTCTTGCCACGTTTGAAACATCTCTCTTGCCATGTTTGCAATGTCTCTCTTGCGACATTTGAAATGTCGGTCTTGCCACGTTTGAAACGTCTCAATATAGATGAAAATTAGGTCGTCTGAAAAATGACGTCATGTGAAACAATGTTTGAGGGGGTCCGAGGTTTGTCGGTCTTCCAACAATAGAAAGTGGCAATTGCGTCGAACGCGCCATTGGAATTTGACCCAAATGTAGTAGTGAGAAGGCTTGTCCCAAGATGCATTCTCCGCTGAACTGTTTTTCAGGCCATCCATTCCCGACAACATCACGAATTGGAGAGTCTTCGATGAAGATCAGTAGATTATTAGCTTCCTGCATATGGAAGAAACTTTTCAAATCATGGTGATAGACGAATGCACTCACAACGACAATTTGTGCGATTTCATGGTAATGCAAGATCCAAGAACTCCTAAATCTTCATTAGACATGGTAAATTCGATCCCTAATTCTGTAGTCAGATTAGAGAAATTTGACGATCTTCAAGATAAATTCAAAAAACCGATCAACTGTAAAACCAATAGTTCCTCTTTATCATATGAAAAAGTGAACTTAGGAACTAATGACAATCCATAGTGTATTAATTTAGGGGTGGAGTGTTCTAAACAAGAAAAAGCTACATTTATTAAATTGTTTAAAGAATTTAAAGATGTTTTTGCGTGGACATATGATGACCTTAAAACTTTCAATCTCAACATCATACAACACGTCATTCCTATGAAACCCCAAACGTTTCCCTTTCAACAGAAATTAATAAAAATGTACCCTAAGCTTGAACCGACCCTGAAAAAAGAATTGAATAAACTCCTAAATGCTAAGATAATTTTCTCAGCTAGGCACACTCAATGGGTTTCTAACCTTGTCCCTATCCAGAAGAAAAGTGGGGAAATCCGACTATGCGTCAATTTTTGAAACCTTAATAGAGCGTCTGATAAAGATAACTATCCTATACCACCCATGGAACAGATCCTTCAATAGGTATCTGGTTCTCAAATACTATCCTTATTGGGTGGTTTTTTGAGGTACAACCAAGTCCTGATGTTTCCTCCAGACCAACTTAAAACTACCTTCCACACTCCATGGGGCACCTATGCTTATCAAAAAATGCCCTTTGGATTGATTAATGTCCGTGCCGCTTTCCAGAGAGCGATGGACATCGATTTTCGATGCTTAATCAATCAGTCCGTCGTATTTTACTTAGATGATGTTACTATGTTCTCAAAAAATAAAACTGATCATCTAACTCATTTAACAGTCATTCTACAACAATGTCGTAAATGCGACATTTCCTTGAATCCTAAAAAATATATCTTCACAGTAGAACAAGGTAAACTCTTAGGATTCATTGTGTCAAGAAAAGGGATGATTATTGACCCCAAAAGGACTCAAGTCATCTCAAAACTTCCCCCTCCTACATCCAAAAAGTCCATGTAGTCTTTCTTAGGCCAGATAAACTTCATTAGGAGATTTGTCCCCAGTTTCTCCGAAATAGTCAGACCTTTATAGAATTTAATTAAGAAAGACGCACAATATCATTGGGGACCCTTAGAAAATCAAGCTTTTAATGCAATAAAAAAGACCATAATAGATGCTCCTTCTCTCATGAGCCTCGCCTTTTCGCAAGATTTCACACTCTACACATTTGCTTCTGACCATTCCTATGCGGCAATCCTTACTCAAAGGAACACTAAAAACAATGAAGTACCCATTGCCTTTATGAGATCTACTTACAAAGACATGGAACTAAATTACCCAGTGGTAGATCAACAAGCCTACACTGTTTTCAAATTAGTCAAGCACTTTCGGTCTTATCTTTTGAAATCCAGGACAAATATTATTGTCCCATACCCTGCCGCCAAGAATCTGTTAGTGCATAAAGAACTAGGTGAAAAGAGGACGAACTAGGTTACCTCCTTACAGGAGTACGACATATAAATTACCCCAGCTCAGATAGTGAGAGGCTAAGGGTTTTGCAAGTTAGTTGCTGATTCAGCAGTAGGACAACAAGAAGAAAACGATAGGTCAAACCTAGGACAACACGATCAAAATGCAATCGACTGTATACAAAACTATGTCAGTCCTTGGTATGATGATATAAAATTCTGTCTTGAACATGGGTCAGCCCCCCGTCACCTGGATCCCACTAAGAGAAGAGCGTTAATATTAAAATATGCCTCCTTTCATTTGATTAATGGTATTTTGTTTCGTCAAAATTTTGATAGCGTATTGATGCGCTGCCTTGAGAAAGACGAAGCAGAAAAAGTCTTACTAGAGTTGCATGTAGGAGAAGTTGGTGGGAATTTTGGTGGTGATACCACTGCCCATAAAGTTTTGAGAGCTAGTTATTACTAGCTCACACTTCTTAGATATGCCCATGCCTTGTGTTGCAAATGTATTATTTGTCAAAAAGCATCAGGGCGGTTACAGAAACCAGCCTTTCCTTTGCATCATGTCTTAGTCGACTCTCCTTTTCAGCAGTGGGGCCTTGATATTATAGGTCCAATCAATCCACCATCCTCACAACAACATAAGTTTATCATAACAGCCACAGATTATTTCACCAGGTGGTCTGAAGCTGTCGCATTAAGAACTGTGAATACTAGTTAGGTAATTGCCTTTTTAAATTCAAATATTATCACTCGTTTTGGTATCCCTGACTATCTAGTATTCGATAACGCTTCTTACTTTTCGTCTCTTGAGATGAGCGAGTTCGATTTAGAAAAAGGAATTAAATTGAAGTATTCTGCTAGCTACTATCCACAGGGTAACGAGTTGGCAGAATCAACAAATAAGAATCTAATTAAAATTATCAAGAGAACGAAAGATGAAAATCACAAAAACTGGCACAATGCACTACTAAACACAATTTGGGTTGATAGGGTAACACCAAAAACTACTGTAGGTAACTCTCCCTTCTTTCTCGTTTATGGTAGAGAAGCAATTTTTCCACCACATATTCTTCTTCCCTCACTACAGCTATCACAGAAAATACAAGAAGAAGACTATCCCCCTTTGGAAAGCCAAATTAACACCTTAATGAAACTAGAAGAGGTAAGAGCCCAAGCTAAACATAAGTTAGATCAGCATCAACTAGTGGTCAAAAGCTGGTTTGATTCTAACTTTTCCTCTGATAGGAACTTTGAAGTAGGTGACCTCATCTTGAAATGGGACAAACCGCATGTGGGAAAGGGAGAGCACACGAAATTTCAAAACTTATGGCTTGGACCATTTTTAATTGCTGAGAAATTGGGTCCCAGCTCTTTTTGATTGCAGAATCTAGAAGGGTAGCCTGACACCTATATGGTGAATGGCCAAGCTCTGAAAAGATATTTCACTTGATGACAACCCTTTGTATACTATGTACATATTTTTCTTTTATTTTATTTTCTTTTACTGTTTTGGCTTTGATCATTTTTCCTTTGCGCTTATTAGTTTTTGTTTTTGGAAATACACATACCTGCATGCTGAACTGTTTAGACAAGGCAAACACAAAATTCTTTCACTTAAATGATTGTTGAAAATTTTTGTAAACATCAATTGTATACTTCTGAAGTTTGCATCTGTCTTGGCAAAGACTATTGTTTGAAAGAAGTTAACTGATTTTGATCTATCAGTAAAGCCTGTCACGATCATCTATTATCTTCTTACGATGTCCCTGTTCCTTAAGGGAATGACTCAGAAAGATGTATCCCTACCTTAGAAGGTTGGTTTTGTAAATATAAACCATCTCTGTATCTTAATGAAGGATAGTTCTAAAAAAATTTTGTTGAGGTCTGTAAAAAATATGTTAAAATATCATAATTTTCAACATCACCCGGCTCCATTATGTATCTCTAAAAAACAAAATAAATCATTAATAGAGCTGTGGGAAGTTCTTGTAAACCCACTGGGATGCTGAACAGGTCTACTGGCAGCGAGTAAATGCATGGATGACACCAAGATAACTTTGTTGGGGTACTGAACAAGCCCATTGGTAGCAAAGCAATGTCAGGTATATGAAAATTTGTAAATATGAAACCTCTTGACCTTAAAATGTCCTTTATTCTGATCTACAACTTCTTGGCAGGATACGAATATCAGAGTGGGTTAAGTGGAAACTCTGTCGACGCTATGGACACTTGCTAGCAGCAGTGGCTCTTTCAACAGTATTGGGGATTTTATCTTTAATATCGTGGCTTGCTTGTCTTAAGACTGTTATCAGTTTTCATCCTTTAAACACTGCTGGAATATTTGACCATTGATGATGTTTAAACAATTTTCTCGTTATTTCTGTTGGAATTATTCTTGTTATTCTAATATGAAGTTTCTCTGTTGGCAGAGATAACTTCTTCTACCAGTGTGTCTCCATTGTTGGCAGCCATTTCATTTTTTTATACTATCCTAATAAGCTGCCTACACCAGTGTTTTGCAACCCTTGATTTTCATCGCAATCTTTGAATAAAACGACACTATTATTTAGTGCATTTACACACCTGCCTTTGTTCTCATTTTCACAACTACAAGCATGAAAAATTTGATTTCGAAGTCACTGGATTATTTTGGTTACTCTTGTCTATGTGTTCATTACATTTCCAGTTTAATTATAGTCACACAGTTGGTAAGATACCAAGATCTTTACTCATTTTGCATTCTGTTGTTGTTAATATGATTTCATTTTTATAAGATTGTGATGATATTATAATGACTATCATTGGGTCATTAATATATTTACGGTTTGATGTTCTATGGTCTTTCATCGATTTCCTTGACACATTGGTTTCATGAAAACACATTAATGTTGTGGTTAGACCCTTGGTGTAATCATTTAACACAACACATATTTGATATGATCAAACCCTTAGTGTTGATTCCGAAACAATTGTTCTGATTTTAAAACTATGCTAAAACTATTGCTTGCACAAATGTTTGGTCGAATTACCATTGATTTCATTAATGGTTTGAATGGCATTAATTTTAATGCATATGCAATAGTGATTTGAATCACCTTATACGTCATCAGTTGTACATTGGGAAATGACTGTTTTACATGGGCTGATCTAGCTCCACCACCCTTGCACACTCGGGCATTAATGCCTCCCTCCTATCCCAGGTCGTCTTTGTTGATTTTTGGTTAATCCTGTGAGCTATATGATCCTGCGAATACCCTGTCCAAACCCTTGTGCGTTCACCCAGCTCAACGTGTGCTCCTGTCTATCGAACTAGTGGTGTGCATAGAGCCGAATGGTAGCCAAACACTCCTATTCTTCAACAATGCCCATAAAGATTTGGAAAATGGTGGCTGGCTAGTGTTTATCCAAAGGTTTGAGGGTTTCAACCTTTTGGTTGCCCAACAATTCACCCTTACCTGTGAAGGATGCAAGGCTAAGGTTGGAGACATATAACTCCTGCTCAATGAGGAATTCGTAAATTCAGCTACAGGACTTCCAGCTACAGGGAAAAGGTGTTTTAAAAATTCCAAAGTAGAAGAGGTGTCATGGTAGCTCCTAGTCAAATCAAGGAAGGTTGTTTCCTGTGATAAAGGTATGCCTATCACTACTGTCAAACCCAGGTGGCACGATCTTTTGGCAATTGTTAAATAGTTTGTGACCTGTGAAGGTCGGTATGGCTTGGTGTTTCTATATCATCTTCAGTTGTTGATAAATTTTATAGGCTACCCTTTGAATATGCTTCATTACTTCTTGCATAGTCTTTACAAGATTTCTAAAAGATTCAAGCATGAGAAGGCTGATAGTAGCCTTTTCCATCACGGCTTGATCAAACTCATTATTGTCCACTGTTTAAGCCTTAGTGGTGATAATTCGCAAGCCTTCCTATCTAGGAATGGATTTTCCACTCTTAAGTCTATCCAAGTTGACAAGGTTGTGGTTACGAAAACTCTGGTTGGCCCAGCCGTGCCATTTCATATCCTTCTACCCCCTGTCAAACCCTCGGATTTCCCAGACATCGACCTACCCGATACCGTGGCCGACCTGGATGCTAAAGAAAATACCAAGGCCATCAAAAGACCTATGAGGAAGAAATACAGGAGTGACACTACTGTCAATAGTAAAGGGAAGAAAAATGCTTGATGGATATCGAGATGTGCTAAGAACAAACCCAAGCCAAACATTGACCAAAAGCCAATAGTCTTGAGTGAGGACTCGGACTCTGATATTGAGCGTTTCCTAGCCAAAGAGTATCCCTATTCCCATGGCCTATGCTCTAAGGAACCCTATGACTATGTCTCTAACTTACCTCCATGCCTCAAAGATGACCCAAACTACCTGGGAATCAAGCTGCACAAGGAAACCCCTGGTAACTTGAACAAACCCTCGCCTGTGATGCCAAAGCCCAATCAACCACCATGTATTTAGTGTAAGGCTTGGCTAGAGTATTATTACACCAACATTCCCCTGTTGCAATCAAATATCAAATCATTAGAGGAACAGGTGACAGTGCTGGCGAAGGAGACCGACAGGCTACAAGCCAATGGGAAGAAACAAAAAACCACTGATTCGATTGTCTTCAGAAATGTCGAAGTAACAACGACCTTTGTCAATTCAAAATTTTCATGACCGTGTTGCCCAGGTATGTGTTTTGACATCGATTGTGCTTCATGATTTTTCTTGAATTAGTATAAGGGATTGGGTTTTTCTTTCGATTACTCTTGTTTGTTTTAATAGAGTCAGAAATGGTTCTGTTACTTCAAATTTCAAGGAATGATTTCGTTTTTAGAAAAAAAAATTTATTTGCAATTAGCATAAATTAGATCTGTTTGTTTAGATTCAAAATGATTTTGTCACTAACGATTTCATTGTGAATCATGTACAGTATATTCATTTTGCTAAAATCAAATATAGTTGAGATTTGGTTAGGTGATTGTATTGTGTTGAGATTAGTATAAACAATTCGTTTGTTTTCGATTCTGTTTGGTTTGCGTTGAAAAAAATTTATATTTTTGAATCAAGGGTAGTCAATTGGGTTTTCTTTTGTTTGGTTCTATTCAATAGATTCAAAACAATCCTGTTGACTTCAATTGACCATAAAGGATTTTGTTTCGTTTTGAATAAATATGCTCATTTGGATTTTGTGTGCATTCGACCTGTGCAAAGGATTTGTTTGCTAAAATCGTGTAGTTGTGTTTGTTCGATTCTGAAATGATTCTGCACGTCTAAATTAGCACAATTGTTTGTATAATATGATGGATTCAAAGCTAGATACGACTCTGTTAGTTTGGATTTAAATGATCTTGTCAATTTCGTTTTAATTCAACAACAATTTTGTTAAGTGCTGAGTCGACATCAACATAGCATGAAATATTCACTTGATTGGCTACAACCTGTTTTGATTGAAATAGATTCAAACATGATTTCGATTCGCTCTCAATCAGCATAGAAGTTTTAGTTTGAATGATTCGTTTTGTTTTTAATTAGTAATCAAATATTTTTTTAATAGTTTGAATATAATTTTGTTAGTTTTGAATGGATTTAAAATAATTCTGTGTTCAAATTAGACCAGCTACAGAATCGCAAGATTCTGTAGCTAGCCTTAAAGTTTAGTTTTTTGTTAATTTTATCAATAAAATATCCTCTCAACTTGTCTATTATTGTCCACTTTCAGGTGTATACGAATTTCAATGATCAATTGGGCATGCTGTGGCAGTTTAGGAGATACTTTAGATATAGTTTTGTTATAGGTTGTTAGCTTTAGTTAGACTTGGGATATTATCCCCAGATTTTTTGTAAATTTTTTTGACAATTCCCACAGGGATGTTTTACCCTGTGGGAGGTCTTTAAATACTTGTTATTTTTTTTAATTGAGGCATCATCATCACTGTTGAGAGAACCAGACTATGGATTTATAATAATACAGACTGAGATGAAAGTTGATGTCTTGTAATAACTTTAGCTTTCAATATATCCAACTTTTGTTTCAAGTTTTCTTCATATCAATTTGCAATTAATTATCGACTACTTTAGCTATCGTATTTCATTACATGTAGATGTGATTTGGTTTATGTGTTATTCATATCTGATCTCTCTTATTTAAAATTTAAAGAAAAGTACAACATTTACTTTGTTTCAATTTAATGAACTAAAGATTTATCTTCTTCATTAATTGAATCATTTTGTATAAAGCTTTGCACACAGATTTATCTAAATGTGATGATTTGTAAATTATAAGATTGATGTAATTTTTTATGTCTTGTTTGTCCTGTCATTTATATTTGAAGAGCACAACTGCTTCCTCTTTACGAGAAGCTTGTGGAGAATCTGGTGTGGGTTTCCTCCCTCCGAACAGCGAAAACTACTATTGCATACAGGACAAACTTGAAGTGTTACTTCAGGTCATTTTGCTATTTGTTATTTGATAGTTAATTTATTAGTGTTATTTAAGTAGTTTATATAGATATATATATAGCTTAGATTTATAGTTAGAATTATTATTTTAGTTTCTTAGCTTAGATAGTTTGTATTTAAATTTCTTTCTCATAAAATTATAAAAGATCAAAAAACAATAGTTTTGTTGTCTTAGGACAGTTTACAAATGATTTTTGCAAGTTTCATTTAAATCTGTAATCTGTAAATATTCTACATTTGTAGTTAAATCTAATTCTGTTGATAATTGAACATTTAATTTTATAAAATTGTTGTTGCATAGTTTAGGTAATAGATTGTATATATATACTTTAGATTTGTTTATTAGTTAGCTTTAATTGTCGTTTTTTTTAGATTAGTTCCTTAGTGTAGTTTTCTTTTTGTTTTCCTAGGACTTAGATCGGCTAATGGAGCTGCTAAACCCACCAGGGTGGATCATCCCAAATGGCTTGGGTTATTTAGACAACCACGGACCGGATCCACTCTTCCAGTTGGCGAGCGTTCAATTTTGCCCATCAACAAGTCATTAACTATTTTTCTAATTGGTAGATTTGAATAATATTGTGTTTACCAAAAATGGCTTCAATATTTTCCCAAGCTTCATCAAAGGCATTAATTCCTTGAAGGTGAAACCTTAAATTAGGATAGATGAACATTTTGATTAGTCCATGTGGTTCATCATTCCTATTATCCCATTTGAATTTATGTGCATCATCAGTATGTTCTTATTCTTTTCTTAATGTAATCGCGTACAATGCTTTACATATTAGTAAATCTTCCATATGGGATTTCCATGAAAATTAGTTGGTGTTGGTAATAAAAACATATTTGGGAGAATACATATTAAACTATGCAAATAATATGGATTTAAAGGTTGAAACTGATGGTCTAGATGGAAATCTCTTGAAAAAATAGGTTTTATCAAAAAAATGGCACTGGAAATGGAATTTTTATGTGAAAGTTATGCCATTAAAATAAAATAAAAAATGATAACCAAAGAGACACATAGTGACATCCCCCCCCCCATGAAAGTAAAAATTTGTTAGAAAAACTATTCCATTTTTAGTAATTTTGAATTTGGAAAAATTTTGCCATTTATGGCAATTCTGAATTTTGAAGTTGATAAATTGTAATTAATTATTTTGAATGTTGGGAAAAGACCTGATCTGACCCAACTAACTATTTGACTATGACACTTGTATGTAAAAAAAATATTGTTTTATTCATTGCAGGAGGACAAATGGAACAACCATGTTAAATTTAACTGACCATGACTCCATGAGAGGGGAACATGTTGGAACTACCTTTGTGCTGATTTTTACAAGTGGCCAATCAAGGATTTGGCCATTGGAAGCCCCTGAAAATCAGGGATTTGGAAAGATGCGAAAATTCCCAAGGGAGGGAAAAGACCTAGGAAAAAATGATTTTTGGATATATAGCATATGAGAGGAGGCAAGACACTACCAAGTATGTTGGGGAAGGAATTGCCTCTTGTTGTTATGAACACTCCCTGCTGAATGTGAGGAAAGAAGAAGAAGTTTTCTGAAATTGAACAATGTTGTTGAGGAGGAGTTCCAAGTTAGCCCTCATGGATTCATGGTCAAGCTACTGGGTTAACAGGACAAGTGATTTGGCTTCCCTATTCTACGGTTGGGAGGAACGTGGTTGTTCCCTTTGTATTGCCGCAAGCAGTTCAGATATGTTAAATTACTCCTTCTCTCTTTGAATACTTATATATCTGATGTAATTCATTTGTTAATTTTGAATTGGAATATTTTTCATCCTTGTTGAATGATTAAATCCCTGATGTAGTGCATCTATTAATTCTGAGTTGATATAATAACCTGGGTGAAATTTGTTCGAGTGTATGAAGAATATATACTAATAGAATTCCCTACAAATATAATTATTTTTTTTTTTTTTAAATAAAAAAGGGTAGACCCTGCTATATTATATAGGAAAAAAACTTTTGCAAAATGTACAGAGAAGTATGCCTGAAATTACCAAAAATGCTGCTGAGAATCAGAAACCAGCATAGGTAAAATAGAGTAGCCTGATAAAATGTAAAACCAAGTAGCAAAATAGAACTTAAACATTGTAGCATCTGTCCTGCCCGAAGGAAACCAGGACAGATGCCTACAGTCCAAATATACATAAAACAGTAACAAAGTAAACTAGGAACAAAGAGCATAAAAACCTATGTGCCAGGTGGTCTGTCGTCCTCGTCCTTCTGCCACATGAACCCAACCGAGATGGAAAAAGATTGCATGCAGAGGGGGCATTTCCGCTTAGCTGGCATGTTGGAGAAAGTGTCAAGGAGAATGTCCATGCTCTGTCCCATGGTGCACACCCGAAACTCTAAATCAGACAAGTGGCCACGAAGGCCAAACACAAGAGCCAGGTGTTCATTCCGGAGAAGAGACCCATGCAAGCTACCACTCGGATCCACCGTGGCCATCGCCGCTTCCCCACCAACTTCGCCCTCTCGCTGCTCCTCAGCCATCGTTGCACCCACCACTCCTGCTTCCTTCACCTGAGAATCATGGCTACTAACATTGTCATCACCAAGCCATGGATTTTCTTCCACGATACAGCCGGGGATGTAGTCGTCCTGAACCGGAGTGGGGGTGCACTTCTCCTAAAGAGTCGCCTCAGTCCTTTCCACAAGTGTCAATTCCTCCATGGTCGGGTCTTCCACCACAACGAAGGGTGGAAAAACCTCCTCCAAGCCAGCATCCTGCTTGTCTCAGCTGCAACCGGCGTGTTGTTCAGCTATGGTGGTGAGGAGCACCCGCTTCTCTTCCTTTGCTTTTTTCCTGATGATGGAGGTCGCCAAAGCCAAGGCCCACTCTAGCTGCTCTCTCCGACGCCTTTGAGCTTTGCGAGCATCCCAGGCCGTGCCACGGCATGGTCTGCCTCTTTTCCTAGCCATGGGGAGTGAGTGGAATGAGTACAGTAAAAGACAGGTGAGCCAAGACACAATTGAGTTGATTTGCAGGGCACAGGCAGGCTTAACCTATTTTAAATAAAATGTTAGAGGACCCACCGATAATGCTGAGAGTCTGAGCACAAAAGAAACAAGGATGCACCATAGCACTCCAACAAGAATTGGAGCCGAGGCAGGTACGACCCTGCTCTTCCCTGTCATGGAAGAATTCATATAACCAGAGACCGAAACCATTTGCCAACAATTAACCTCTCCTGTCCCGAGTGCGCTATGAATGAACGCGTGAGGGGGGCATACCATCAACTTAAATTTGTTGCAGAGGCCATCCCCCATTATTAATATTGGCTTGTGGGTGGCAGCCCTCAGCATTTAAGCCGAGGCCAAGTGCGCCTCCAGCTATCTCCCCATGGCCGCGTGGCACCCCATCCGGGGCTAGGAAATATCTGCATGCAAGGTCTCTGCATCTCCTAGATAGATCTGTTTCTTCGGAGACTTGGGCCTGCCAATGTATAAGATCTTCTTTTTCATCAATTCCTATATTAGCCAGGTGATCCGCAACCTTATTAGCCTCTTGTTTAACATGAGAAGGGATTAGAATGAGATTGGAATTGGTGAGATCTCCGAAGTCCTCCAATAGTCCAGATAGTCTCCAGCTGGGGGAGATCCGCCAAGGGGGCAAGCCGTGAAGGCTTTTGGAGATGAGTTTAATTATTACTAGGGAGTCTCCTTTGATAATTAGCCGGTGATACTGATGATGAGCAGCGATTTGGAGGCCTCTTATTAGACTGGTGAGCTCCGCCACATTGTTCGTAGTTTCACCCAAAAATGCAGCTAAAATATGAATAATTTTACCCAAGTGGTTCCGAAGGACTGCCCCAAAACCGGCGGGTCCTGGGTTACCCCTGGAAGCCCCATCGAAGTTGAGTTTTAGGAACTCAGGGGGGGTGGGGTCCAAGTCGTGGGACTGTTGACCCTTCCAAAGTTGGTCTTCCCTTGAGGCTGTGTGCGCAATTGCAAGTTCCAGCCTTCCAGAATGATATTTTCCTCAGGCTTGCACTGCATGTCTTCATGGAGCCAGGCCTTGCATTGAATGGTTTCACGGATGAGCCAT
>CBVK0100862721.1:0-14141 GCA_900067695.1 Picea abies | reverse complement strand
GAATGAGCCTCCTCCCCTTAGGGTTTTGATTTGGTGGCCCTGCCATTGCAGCACCATTAAACCTAACTCTCCCGTCTTTAGGTTTAAGTCTTTCCAAGCCTTTAGCCTCTCTCTTTGACTCCATTAACCCAAGGCACTAGTCTAACAATTGCAACGTTGAGTCCTTTGTTCTCAAAATAATCTTTCAAACACTCTTAATTTGAAACCCTAACTAACCCTAGCGTTTTTTCTAACCCTAACCTTGATGACGTCTTGCCTCATTTAAACTTTGGCTGATTTAAAAATTGCGGCTAGGTCATCCATTGATTGGCATTGATGTGTAGATCCTTTTCATTGGCTTAACTTGCAAAACGTTCACTTCCTTGCCACTCAAAACTAACTTAGAACTAGGGCTGACGTCACCCTTGTAGCATAGTGACGCAGCAACAATATTTATGTATGAGTACATTTATTGCATTGTGATATAATAAAGATTGATTTTACACATTGAATGCAAGTATCATTTTGTACTTATTGAAGAAGTAATATAAGCTATTGTCTTTGTTTGCAATCATTGACTTCGTCAATAATTACATATTATTATTTGCTCATATATATTGAAGATAGTCATTAGCAATTGAAGTACTAACCACTGCTTGCACATTTTAGTTTTATTTGCCCTGTCTCGCGAACAGGTGCCCTTTTCAGTGGAATACCTTCATCTTTGACTATCTCTTGTCGCAGTAGTCTGTGAAAGGAAATCCTTATCTTTGTCCTTTAATCCTTAAAGCCCTTTCAGAACCCCAGATTACTAGGGACGTCTCCCTTGGGATTAGCCACCCTGAATAGAAAGAGCCCCCCATCAAGGTGACAGTGGGTGGGGAAGCTCCTGTTACGCCAGTTTGAGCCTTACTTCTAAGCTACTAAACCTATCCTACAAACTGTGCGATAACAGTGACCATAAAGGCATATGCAATGGATGTGCACAAGGGAAGAACATCAAGAACCCATTTTTGAAGAGGGACAACAAGACAAAAGAAGTCCTAGAACTCATTCATTCAGATGTATGTGGCCCAATGCCATCATCCTCCATTAGCGGGTATGTATATTATGTATCATTCATTGATGATTACTCTCGTAAAACCTGGATATAATTCTTGAAATCTATAGATGAAGTGTTCAGCAAGTTCAAGGAATTCAAAGCCTTGATAGAGAACCTTTCTGAAAAGAAGATTAAGGTACTCAGGTCAGATAATGGAGGAGAATATACCTCAAAAGAGTTTGTGAACTTCTGCAAAGAAGTTGGGATCAAGAGGGAACTCACTACTCCCTATAATCCCCAACAAAACGGTGTAACTGAACGAAAGAACAGAACCATACTGGAAGCTGTGAAGACTATGATCCATGATCAAGATCTTCCTATGTGCTTATGGGCAGAAGCAGCAATGGCAGCTGTATATGTGCAGAACCGACTGTCCCATAGTGCACTTGGGCTCAAGACACCGGAAGAGATGTTCACCGGAAAGAAGCCAGAGGTAAGCCATCTCAAAATATTTGGCTGTCCAGTGTTTATTCATATACCTAAAGAAAAGAGAAACAAGTTGGACCCTTCAGGAAAGAAGGGAATATTTGTGGGATACAGTGAGGTCTCCAAGGCCTTCAGAATCTATATACTAGGTCAACATCACATTGAGATTAGCAGGGATGTGACCTTTGATGAAGATGTAGCACTCAAGAAATCTAAAATATGCCAGCTTGAAGAAGTATATGAAGAGGAACCCGTAATCCCCAGTACTGCAATGAGCGAGGTTCCCAGAGCTGCAGAACCAGTGAGGGAAGTCGTAACTTCCCCTGATGAGGAACTTTTAGAAGACCATGATATAGTAGAAGTGCAAGAACCTCCTCAGATGATGATCCTCCATAAAAGAAAGCCAGCTTGGGCTAGAGAGCTTATTCAAGATGGAGAGAAGTACGGTGTTCCCCAAGGAACTACGAGACAGGTGAAAAGACCAAAGCCATTCTCCAGTTATACAGCTTTGATGTGTGATCTCCTAGAAGAGGAGCCTACCTGCTTTGAAGAAGACATTCAGAGGAAAGAATGGGAAGATGCCATGACAGAGGAATACCAATCCATAATGAAGAACGAAGTATGGGAAATAGTTCCCAAACCGAAGAATAAAGATGTGGTATCCTCCAGATGGCTCTTCAAAATAAAACATGCTGCTGCAGGAAGTATTGAGAAGTATAAAGCAAGATTTGTCGCTCGTGGCTTTTCCCAGAAGGAAGGCATTGACTATGAAGAGACATTCGCTCCTGTGGCCAGATACACTTCGATCAGAACCATCATAGCTCCTGCGGCTAAGATGAAGTGGAAGCTGCACCAGATGCACGTGAAGACAGCTTTCCTAAACGGTGTCATCGAAGAGGAAGTGTATATAGAGCAACCTCAAGGATTTGAGGTTGAAGATAGGAAGTCTCATGTCTACAGATTGAAGAAAGCCTTATACAGATTGAAGTAAGCTCCTAGAGCTTGGTATGGCCGTATAGACAGTTTCTTGACGAGATTAGGCTTTACCAAGAGTAAAGCAGACTCTAACCTCTACTTCAAAATCATGAACAATGAGCCAGTAATCTTACTGCTATATGTGGATGACTTATTCTTAACTGGAGAAGAAAAACTCATCACTGAATGTAAAAAGAGACTTGCCTCGGAATTTGAAATGAAAGACCTTGGCCTAATGCATTATTTCTTAGGTCTTGAGGTATGGCAGAGTCCTGAGAGGATCTTCCTTAACCAAGGGAAGTACACGGTCGAAATCTTGAAGAGATTCGACATGTTGGAATGCAAGCCCATGAATACACCCATGGAAGCGAAGCTGAAGCTGTTGGTCGATACTTTGTCAGAGTTGATTGATGCCACACTGTACAGACAGATTATTGGATCGCTGATGTACCTGACGAACACCAGACTAGACATTTGTTTTGCCGTGAACACCTTGAGTCAGTTTCTGGTAAAACCCAGACGTGTTCACCTAGTGGCTGCAAAACATGTGATGAGGTACCTTAAAGGTACAATAGATTGTGGTCTCAGCTATGATGGAGATCATGATTTCACATTGAGTGGATATATTGATGCAGATTGGGCAGGAAGTGTTTTTGACAAGAAGAGCACTTCAGGATGTTGTTTTAGTTTGGGATCAGCTATGATCTCATGGCAGAGTAGGAAGCAATCTAGTATTGCTCTCAGCATAGCGGAAGCAGAATACATTGTTGAATGTTCTGCCAGTTGCGAAGCTATATGGCTTCAAAAGTTGCTGACCGACCTATTTGACTTAGAGATGAGAGAAACTTTGATTCTATGTGACAACCAGAGCTGCATAAAGATGACAGAGAATTCGGTATTCCACGACAGGTCGAAGCACATAGAGATCCGGTATCATTACATCCGTGACATGGTGCAGAGAGGAGCCTTAAAGTTCCAATACATTAGCATGGATGAACAGGTTGCTGACGTGTTGACCAAGCCACTATCTTGTACAAAGTTTGAGTACTTTCGAGATAAGCTTGGTATAGTCCGAAAGGACCCTCCTCGAAAGGGGGAGTAGATGCTGTGATGAGACATCTCTTGCTTCCAACCTGATGGTTGTGACGTAAAGCAAGATGAAGTGATATGACTAGTATCGTGCTTCCAACTGGATAGCTGTTACGTAAAGCCAGTCTAGTATCTTGCTTCCGACCTGATGGTTGCGACGTAAAGCAAGATGATGTGTGACTAGTACTATGCTTTCGACTGTATAGCTGCGATGTAAAGCAAGTCTAGTTCGTTGCTTCCGACGTGATGGTTGTGACGTAAAGCAGGATGTGGACCTTGCTTCCGACCTGATGGTTGTGACGTAAAGCAAGATGGTATGATGAGACTAGCACTGAGCTTCCAGCTAGATAGCTGTGACGTAAAGCCAGTCTAGTATCCTGCTTCCAACCTGATGGTTGTGACGTAAAGCAGGACGAGTATCTTGCTTCCAGCTTGAGTGCTATGACGTAAAGCAAGACGATGAGATGAGACTAGTATTGTGCTTCCAGCTTGATAGCTGTGACGTAAAGCCAGTCTAGTATCTTGCTTCCAGCTTGAGTGTTGTGACGTAAAGCAAGACATTGAGATGAGACAAGTATTAAGCTTCCAGCTTGACAGTTGTGACATAAAGCCAGTCTTGTATTATGATGAGCCAACCTTGTGTTGTGATGATGATGATGTATCAGTTTCTATACTAATACATATTGATGTAGATGATGATGGCATTCCTTTGAGAATGACGATGAAGAAAACTTCCGATGATTTATAGATACGCCAGTCAGTGTTCCAAGATGATATTGATGATGTTGTCCTCTCACCCACTTGATGTTGTTGATGATGTTGTCCTCTCTCTCTCGCATGATGCTGCTGAAGAATACCCTTCTTGTTAAGGGGGAGTGTTGAAATAATGTAACTGCAAAGAGTATTCTAATTATTATTTGATATATTATTCATCGGATCAATCCCCATTGTGGATTGATCTTGTCAACTATTGTAATAGGACCAAATCCCCTTTTGCGGATTGGTCAAATGTTAATTATAATAGGTAGAATAAGAAGTCGGCCCCGACAGATATTAAAGAGGCCCCATAATGTAATTAAGGTGGTTATAACCACCCAGTGGGAGAAGTCGGCCCTACCAGTGAAGAAACACTTCACACGTGCCAGTCTAATATAAATAAGGAGGCTAGCATCTCACTTAGACACACAAGTAACTTGCTCATTGAAAGACAAGTTTCGAATCTGCTGCTGGAGAAGAATTAGAGAGAGAGTGGCACATATCTGGGAGAGGACTTTCTGTATTAGCTTAAGAGATCGCTTGGCATTGTATTGGCTATCTATATTAAGGAAGTTTTGCTGGGTTTTCTTCCCCTAGAGGGTTTCCCAGGATAAATGTTGTGTCTCTTGTGATTGTGTATTTCTCAGTAATCTTGGATTATGCTATTGTTATCTAATGAAATGCAAACAACTATAATAATGGCTTAAACATTAACATTATTGTTAACTTAGGCTAGGGTTTACTTGTGGACTTAGTCCATGTATTATTGTTGACCTCCCTCACCTAATCATATATAAAGGAAAGAGAGTGCCTTTGTTAAAAAAAACTACTTGCATTGTGTGTTACAAATGTGATAGTTAGTGTGATGCTAGCTATTGGAGGATCTTGGAAGAACGGTTATTTACTCTTGCAACAAGGATAGTGCCTGTGAGATGCGTGAGCTAGGGTTCATTGGTTTGTATCATGCAAATGAAGAGTAAAGGTTGTGAGATGCAATTGTGGATCTAAGGGTTGGCCAATTAATGTGATGCTAGCTTGTTGTTGTGCTCTTGGAGAGGCTAGTATAACTTGGTGGGATGCCTTGCTAGGCCTTGTTGTTGTTGGTTAGGGTTTGCAGTAATTGTGGATGCCCTAGCTAGGATTTGTGAAGCTTTCGTAAAATCCTTGCTTGGGATAAAGCAAAAGGACTTGATGTAGCGGCTTTGGCAACGCTAAGGTATTGTACTTTATCTTCATATTGTGATAATAAAGAGTTGTACAATTGCAGTATTAAATTCTCTTATTGCAGATTTGATTTTCAGATCTAGTTTCATGTGTTTAAGCAAGGTCCATGGTTGTTTTCATACATTGATTTATTGGGACAGCAAGACTTAAATGTCAAGTGATTTGGCATACCTTAGATGAAACTTCAGATCTGAAATGTGTTGTTATATTTCCATTGTGAGGTCTTGTCCCAAATTGAAGTCCTTGACCAAGCAGGCTACATTGGAGTATGTTGGATTTTGGCCATATTTTTGCCACTTATGATGCATATGTACTATTGATTATCATTCAATTGGCATCCTCATCTAACATTTCAGAGAAATACAAGATGATGTCATGGATCATTGGGCTTGATCAGTAGCATACCACTTGTGCACATCTTCCTAGACACTTCCCTTGTGACAGTTTATCTGTTGACCACTATGTGGGTGATGAAGTGTTCTAGTGAGGGTTGTCCACTAGGGTATCTATTCATCTCTTGTTTGGTTCCTAGAGCACTTGGATGATATGCTACAACTTGTTATTAAGCCTATGTTGGAGCGCATTAACTAGAGGAGACTCATTGGTTGCATGGGTGGATTATTCATCTTGATCTACTATTTGTTAAGGTTTAAGCTATTATTAGGTTTCTTTTCAATTCACTAGATAACCATAGCATAGATAGGATCACTGAGAAATACACAATCACAAGAGACACATCATTTATCCTAGGACACCCTCATGGGGGAGAAAACCTAGCAAAAACTTCCTTAATATAGATAGCCAATACAATGCCAAGAGATAACTCAAACAATACAGAAAGTCCTCTCCCAAGAATGTGCCTCTCTCTCTCTTCTTTCTTCTCCAACTGCAACTCCAAACTTGCGCTCTGATGAACAAGTGAGTGAATGAACAAATGAGGCGCTAGCCTCTCTTATTTATACAATCTGGCAGGTGTTGAACTGAGGTGTCTTTTCACTGGCAGGGATGACTTCTCATTTTGGGTGGTTATAACCACTTTAATATATTCTGGGGCCGACTTCTCATTTAGCCTATTACAATTAGGGTTTGCCCAATCTGCAAAAGGGGATTTGGTCATTTACAATACCCGACATGATCAATCCACAAAAGAGGATTGATCTAATGAATAATACATCAATAATAAATAGAATACTCTTTGCAGTTACAATATTTCAACACTCCCCCTTAACAAGAAGGGTATTCTATGACAGCATCAGGCTAGAGAGAGGACAACATCATCAACAACAACTTGGAACACTGACTGGCATATCTATAAATCATCGAAAGTTTTTCTCATCATCAATATCATCATTCACAATGATAGCTGAAATGATATCATCATCTGCATCAACATGGATTAGTATAAAACTAATACATCATCATCACAGCACGAGGTTGGTCACATCATCACATCACGAGGCTAGCACATCATCACAACAGTTAAGCTGGCACATCATCATAGCAATTAAGCTGGCACATCATCACAGCAATTAAGTTGGCATCACAACGCTAGGCTTGCATATCAACACTACTCCCCCTTTCAAGGGAGGTCCTTTCGGACTATACCAAGCTTATCTCAAAAGTGCTCAAACTTTACACGAGATAGAGGCTTGGTCAACACATCAGCAACCTGTTCATCCGTGCTAACATATTTGAGATTTATGGCTCCTCTCTGCACCATGTCACGGATGTAGTGATATCAGATCTCTATGTGTTTTGACTTGTCATGAAATATAGGATTCTCTGTCATCTTTATGTAGCTCTGGTTATCACAGAGGATCATGGTTGCTTCCATCTCTAGGTCGAATAGACCTATCAACAACTTCCGAAGCCATATGGCTTCACAACTAGCAAAACATGCAGCAATGCATTATGCTTCCGCTGTGCTGAGAGCAATGCCTGATTGCTTCCTACTTTGCCATGAGATCATGGTTGATCCCAAACTGAAACAACATCCTGAAGTGCTCTTTCTATCAAAGACACTTCCAGCCCAATCTGAATTAGTGTACCCACTCAGTCTGAAGTCATGATCTCCATCATAACTGAGACCACAATCTATTGTACCCTTAAGGTACCTCATCACATGTTTTGCAGCAACTAGGTGAACATGTCTGGGTTCTACCAGAAACTGACTCAAAGTGTTCACAACAAAACAAATATTTGGTCCAGTGTTTGTCAGATACATCAACGATCCAATGATCTGTCTATACAGCGTAGCATCAATCAATTCTGACGAAGTGTCGACCAGGAGCTTCAACTTTGTTTCCATGGGTGTATTCATGGACTTGCACTCCAACATATCAAATCTCTTCAGGATTTCTGGTCTCTTCCTCTAGTGTTAAGGGGTGGTCTAGGTATAAATTTCAGCCTAGCAGCTGGTCCTAGGTCCCTCGTCCTCCAAATTGCATCCTGTAGGTTGGTAGGCTTAAAAGCCTTAACCCAACACTTCAAGGGTTCCATCAACCCTTCGGTGAAAAGCATTATGAGTCTAGTTGGTGATATATCATGCACTGTTACTGCCAACCTCTGAAAGTCTTCAATGTATGCCTCAGTCGTACCTGTTTGCTTGAGCTGTGTGAGTTCTCGAAAGTGTAGCTCTAGATCTCCTTGATCAAATCTATCCATGAGCCTTTGGGTGAATTCAGTGTAGGACACTATCTGAATGTGACCTAGGGTGGTGAGTCCATGATACCACCAATCATGAGCCTTGCCATCCAAGTACATAGTGGAAAACTTGATGGCTTCCAACTCCCTCATGGGATTAAGCTATAGATATGTATTTAGTTTTTGCACCCATGCTTGTGATGTCATCTTGGCCGTGCCATCAAAATATGAAATTTCCATCTTCCCTACTCTTTGTTCAAACTCGTAGCTGCTCCTAGGGCTCGGCCTGGGCTTGTTTCTGAACTTGAGTTGGCAGTATTGATCCAAGGACATCTGCCTTTGAATTAACATGTCCAAGCCATAGTACTCCTTCGTACATTGTGCCATCTACTCCACAAAGTTGTCCACCTGTTCCTCTTGCACCTGTCCATCTGTGACCGTGGGCAAGTATGGCCTAGGGTTAGCCCTGCTACCCATTTGTCCATATGATGTGCCTCCTCCATGGCTTCCCTCAAAACTGGGGGCTTTCTCCAGATTGTATCTAGTTTCACCATGGGAACCACCAGATCCCCCATAGCCACCATGTCCACCAAATCCACCAACTTCCTTGCTTCCATACGTCTCAAGGTCCTTCCCCTTATGAGTCATCTCCATCAATAGCTTGGTTATCAGTGTCTGGTTCTCATCAATTTTTTTCAGGTTCCCGTCTACTTTTTTCAAGGTCTTAGTGATTTCGGCCTGCCCCCTTTGATTTGTCTCCTGGTTTTCCTGTAAATGATGGACCAAGTTGCCTTCTGTGAGGTTCAAGGTTTGCTGGAATTTGTTAAATTTGGCTGCCAAGAAAGCCAAGCCCTATGGTTCACGATCATCTCCTAAACCCTCCATTTCGGCCTTTGTTTCATTGGTTGGTTTCTTCCTTCTGCCCATAAAGATACCACTGTACCTCTACATGCGCTAATCCTCACAGGTGTGGAGGATCAAAGCTCTGATACCACTGTAATGATCCCAAGCCAATTTTTTTCGCTTGGAACCACTAACTGACCACTGATTTGATTATTGTTTGTTGTGTATGCAGGTTGGCCATGAATATTTCGACCTTAGGGTTTATTTAGTTATTCAACGACAGATTTATACAAGAATCATTGTAATCATATGAAGACTATCATCATTACACATCCTGGAAGACGTCCTGGGCCTTCCAAGGCCAACGTTCTTGTGGAGAGGACTCAACCCCCCTAGGTACAAGTCTGCTCAGCTGCCTTTGGTGGATTCCTCTGCACTTCCCTGGCACAAACGCTCTGCCCTGTCTCTGCCCCTTGTTGGGGTCTTAGCATCCATCCGGTCGGCTCTTCAGCCCCATGGAGGTCTGAACTGATCATCTCACCATGTGTACCTGCCCAACGTGGTACCTGTCCGTTGGGCATGATCCTGCACATCAACAACTATGCCCTCCATGGGCTCATAAGTCTCAGGGATCATAGCAATGTCAATCATATCTCATCATCAATATTATTAAACATGTGCATAAAACCCCTATTACCCCAGTTAAATTCTCAAAGACATGATACAAGTCTACAATGCAAGTTTGGAGGAAGTGACAGGGCGTCCTATTGGGCTAGTGTCCACTGGAAATGGGATTTTTCCGGAAGAGATCAAATCCAAGTCATGTTAGTTGGTGAGGTGGATAAGGGATGTCCTGACAAGGGGTGCAATGATAGCAGGGAAATGCAAGGCTTACCTGTGGGTGCCTTTGTAGAAGGCGAGTTGCGCTTATCCTAGATACAAATGTTTCCAAGCCCATTCATGCCTTTTATTCTTTATTGTTTTTTCTTCCAAGAAGCTAATTAGGGGACACTGCCCTGGCGTGGTGACTAGTGATGGCAATGTTACCCACAAGCTCTTTCACGAAAATGAGAAGGTTGGCTCGTGATGAGACCCCTTTCTCTTGGCCATGCAACCAATAGCCACTAACCGGGCGTGGTAACCAGCTGATAGTAGTGTCACACCGCTAGGTGCCTAAGGACCTAATAGGCTAGCTCGTGATGAGACCCCCTATCCTCTGACTAGGACTTGTTTTATTATTTTTTATGGGTCCCTCGTGTTTCTTGCTGAGAAGATTTTTACTGCTTTCTTTGGGATCCCTGAGCGAAGCATCTCGAGGTTTTATTTTTAGGCTTTTATCTTTTGCCAACTGCTTTTACCTTCTAGGCCTTTAGCCCCTTCTTCCCACAAGGCAAGGTGCAACCTTTGAATGATTGGCCAACCCAATGCCCAGACCAATGTATTGGGATGGATGAGCAGGAAGTAAGATGGAAAATGGTAAGTATAACGGGAGCGAATGATGAGTTTTCATGAATCCCCCTAGTGGCAACTCAAATCCTACTATGACCTCTACAAATCCCATCACCCCCGTAAGTTCTCCCAAATGGTCCCATGAAGAACTCTTTGGCCTTTTAGGCTTAGCTAATACCCAAGGGGGGTTACATGATCTACCCAAGAAGGTCGAATCCTGGATACCTAAGTTTTCAGGGGAAAAGGGATCCTATGGCGACTCTCATTGGACCAAGTTTTGTGAAGAGTTTCATTTTCACCAATACAGACAAGAACACCCTGACGTCTTTTTAAGGCTCTTTGTGAGTTCACTCACTGGAAGTGCCAGAAGGTGGATTAACAAACCCCTGAAAGGAAGCATCAAAACCCCTGAGGATCTTGAACAAGTCTTTAAGAAAAATTGGTGTGAAAAGGAAAGCATGGATTCCCTTTACTCTCAATATACTGATATTTGCAAGGGTTCTAGCGAGCGCATTAGGGATTTCAATGATAGGTTCAATCTTCTCCTCAAAAAGATCTGACCTAGCCTAAACTTGAAAGAAGCTATCCTCCATCACTACTTGAACTCATTGGAAGGAGTTTTGCAGTTTATTCTCAAAGATCGATCACCCTCGACTCTAGAAGAAGTGCATGATTCCACTTGCCAGATTGAGAGGAAGCTTGAATTCGAAGAATACATCTATCAGGTTAATCTCTTGCACAATAACAACTCTTGGGAATCTAGTGATGAGGATATCACAGAAACTGAACCCAAGCTCCCAAGAATCCTTGAGGTAAAACTCATGCCTCCCAAAAGGAAATGGAGCACAACTTTCTTAGACATCAACGATGTCTTGAACTTTTCAAGACAACATGAACCATGCGAGGGCTTGGGCATGGCCACTCATAAAAAACCTAATTTTGAAGATACCTTATTTGTCTTGAACACACCAATGTTAGAAAATCAAGGTATGAGTCAACCCGGATTTGAGTGCTTTGACCAAACCAATAGGGATCCGAAAAGCGGGTCTTGTTATCCCCACTTTTTAGGGATAACTAGGAGATCATGTCTCGAGGCCCACAGGTCCTAGACATGGAGTACCGAGAGCAGGATTGACCTGAGCATGGTCCATCCTTTTCTTCTTCCATCAGCTTTGTCTTGTCAGTAGTAGCAGCATCCATCACCATTGACTTGGTCATGTATCAGAAGAGGTTCTTGCTCCATGAGGTAACGGGTCCAGGTATCATGGTATGTGTCACTTTCGATCATTAAAACCTTTAAATATATGCATCTGATTCCTTTTATCTCTAGCAACTGTTTGGATCTTACATTTGCCCACTTAACCATGCTTGGGGGGATTGATAGGGTGCCCTAGCAAGCCCGTGCCCATAGGTTTTGGTTTGCCAATGGGGGAATTTCTGAAAAGCCATCGTCCACTCCCATCATACCACCACTATTTAATCTTCTCTCTCGCTCATTTATCCCATTCCCCTTGTCCGAGCATTGGGTTGACCTATTTATAGGATTGCACCTTATCTTGTGGGAAGAACGGGCTAAAGGCCCAGAAGGTAAAAGCAGCGGGTAAAAGACAAAAGCCGAGGAATAAAACCTTGAGATGCTTTGCCCAGGGATCCCCGAGAAGGCAGTAAAAAGCCTCTCATCAAGAAACAAGAGGGACCCGGAAAATAACAAAACAAGGCCTACTCAGAGGATAGAGGGTCTCATCACGAGCTAGCCTATTCGGTCCATGGGTACCTAACAGTATCACATTGCCACCATCTGGTTACCATGCCAGAGAAGTGACCTTTAGTTGCTTGGCCAAGGGAAAGGGGGTCTCATCACGAGCCACCCTTCTCATCTTTGTGAAAGTACTTGTGGGTAATGCTGTTAGCTCTAGTCACCATGCCAAGGCAGTGTCCCCTGGTTAGTTCTTGAACAAAAAAAAAACAAATTAAAGAATAAAACAAGAATAAAAGGAATAAAGGCAAGAATGGGCTTGGAAAAAATGCATTCATGACATGTACAACTCGCCTTCTACAAAGGCACCCACAGGTAACACTTATGCATCATTGGCCCTCAATGCACCTCATGTTTGGACATCCCCTAACCACATCACCTTGCTTACATGGCTTCGATGAGATCTTCCTGGAAACTTTCCTTTTCTTGTGGACACTAGCCCAATAGGACGCCTTGGCCTTTTCTCCAATCTTGTATTGCAGGTTTTTGTAATGTCTTTGAGCTATTGACTGATGTATTAGGGGTTTTATGCATATGTTTAATAAAATTAATGATGAGATGTGATTGACATTGCTATGATCCTTGTGACTGATGAGCCCATGGAGGGCGTAGCTTTTGATGTGCAGGACCATGCCCGACAGACATGTACCACTTGGACTGGTACACATGGGGAGATGACCAGTTCGGACATGTTATCCATCAAAGTTGCACTAAGATGGACTTCCAGCGAGCCGCCAAAGTTTGAACATCATTTGTTCAAAATTCAGAGTTCAGAAGTTCAACCAGTCGTAAAGACCACCTTTTTGCTTTACATTTCCATAAAAATTGTAATAAGAGGTGTTTGCATGATGAACTTGTAAAAGGTCTTAGCCACCTTAAGTCCTAAGCCTGAGTTATACTCTGGAGTGTTTTTTCACTTACTAATTATAATTTATGAGTTTTTTCACTCAATTCCCCCAGAGCTGGAGTATATGCCCATGGTTAGGCTTAAGCATGGATCTAAGCCTAATGTCTAATATATATTACCATGCTAAACATCCTCCTAGAGTCTTATGGAAATGTATTAAGTCCCCCCTAGGTTTTATTTTTTATTTTTTTCAGTTAATTAAAAAATTGTCAGAATTCGGCAATTTTTAATTAAAAAATAAAGATACATTAAAAAAGTGGTACTAGGGGACCAAATAGGCCATGGGGATGCTAATTTTTGGACCTAGAGCACCCATATTACTAAATAAATACCCACTTGTTTGAGTAAAATTAGTGATTTTAATCACTTAAAATTATTTTTACTCTCAAAAAACCAAAAAAGTCAAATTAAATCAATAAAAATCAACAAAGGCAAAAATAAAGGAACATGTGGAGACATGTTTGAGTTGAAATAAAAGCACAAAAGTCAAGATAATGGTCAAAGGGGAAAAACTCAAGATGATTGAGGGTTGATTGATGATATGGCAATTTGATTTGAGCATGTGTTGTTTGGGAGGTGCGCCCCTCTTGGAGAGGTGGCGCACCCTTGAGGTGGCAGCCCACATTGATGAGAGATGGCGCGCCCTCCTTCCTCCAATCCTTTGATTTGACATTTGTTTGATGTGTTGAGAGGTGGCAGCCCACTCTCCAACACTTGGCTCACCTCTCCTACCACTTGGTGTGCCCTCCTCTTACTTGGCATGCACCCTCCTCATTGGGATCTTCACCCACACTTGTATAAATAAGAGGTCTCTCTCCCATTGATAGCTAGTTGGAGCTTGAGAAGAATAGCTTATTGTATCATTCTATTGTAATACTCTTTCATATTGGAATAAAAGGAAGACTTTGGAGGTCAAGATTGGTGGAGTGTTCAAATGTGTGGATGCTTGTAAATGAGGTGATATTGTTTCATGATTTATGCTATTGTATTTT
>CBVK0100862702.1:0-10902 GCA_900067695.1 Picea abies | reverse complement strand
TTTTTCTTACTGGAAATCAGTTGCTGGATAGGTCACTTCACCATCCTCTTCATGGGCCACTCATACCTCCATCTCCCTTGTGCTTCTTGTTGTATTCTCTGTCATTTCATCATGAATATGTCGAGCTTCTCTCGGGTCTCCTTGAGCTCTTTGTCCATATTTTCTTTGCTTACAGTCTGTAAACATAGTTTCTTCTTTGATACCATTTGACGGTATCAGACAAAATATGATATGTGCTTTGATACAATTTGATGCAAACCCCCACCCATCCTCAAGGTTTGTGTGACCTCTCATTGTAGGATTGTTTTGTTGGATTTGAATTATGTCCTGGATCCCTATTGAATACCCTATTAACATTCACAAGCCCTTTAAAATCTCCTTAGGCACATGTACTTACAAATATGAACCCCGCAGGATCCTTCTCTAAGCCCCTTTATCCTTAATATCATACTTCATACGCTAGCCCCTTAACTTCAGCCAAAAATATCATGTGATTAAGGGCTATGAACAAGAGCTTAGACACAACGTGCTTATCTGGGGATTCTGGGCCCCGACACTCCGCTACGTCGAGCTTCGAGAGTTTTCACTTCACAACACGACAATTCTCTCGAACGTCAAAGACGAAAATTCCCAAACATGCACTAATCCGTTACTCGGATGCTCCAAAGATTTAGGCTTCGGAAGACATGAACACACAACAACACAAATCACCTAAACTCTGAACCAATGAACTACTTCGACACTCTCCTTCGACACTCTCTGGATTTGGAGCTTCGGGCTTCAGAAGATCTGTCGACACAATGCCACAATCCTCCCGAACATTGAATTGGAGGATTCCTGAAGGGTTGTTGGATCAATGATCCACACCTCCCCAACAACCAGTAGTTTTCATCTACTTCGAAACTTCGGGCTTCGAGAGTTACAACTACTTCGAAACTTCGGGCTTCGAGAGTTACAAGATCCTAATACACGTTGTCTCATGAATTGTTGAATGCCAAACTTCTGGATACTTGCTAATCTGCTACCACGTGTCCCCAATGATGGATGGTCAGGATTGACTCCTAGCTTTAGGAGTTGTTGCTACTCCAATGCACAACTTCTTTGAACCACAGAATGTCGAAATTAAGATCGACGACTCTTGCTCCTCCTCCTGCAACCAATGGTTGAGATCTCCTCTGGAACTCTGAGCTTTGGGAGTTCTTTCTATTGATCACCACCAAACCCTCAAATCATTGAATGTTGAATCAGCGAAGGGTTGGGACGTATGGTCCATGTGTCCTCGATAATGAATGGACTGGATTTACTTCAGGCTTAGGGACTTCAGGGAATTTCACATTAAACCACTTTTCTCTCACGATCCTCCGGATCACTGAACTTACAAACTATGAGATATTGTGGCTCACATTTGCCCACACATAGATCCAACGGATAGGATATGATCTTCTCACACGTGCTTCTCCTCGTGTCTGGGCTTTGATCTAATTGCCCAAATCTATGCACAACCAATCCAACAACTGTCACTTCTCATAGTGATCTACGACATAGATCCACTTCAGAACTTTGAGACTTTTTCCTCCTTCATAAAAAACGCTTGAAAACTGTCGAATCAACGAATTCCAAAGGACTTCAATGGTTTAAATTCCATTCTCCTTCCCTTGATCTGATGGTTGAGAGAGATTTTATCTTCTCCTAAAAAAATCTTATCCACTCTCTTTAAAACAAAGAGATCTCTCCTCTGCTATCCCTCCTCAGCTTGGGACTTGTAAAATTCACCTATGCTTGACTTGTTCTTCTCCGTAGTCTGTAACTTAGATTGTTCCCTAGTGCACACTTACACTATCTCTCCTAAGCTTGTAACTTATTAAACTTCAAAGAGGCTTAGTCCATTGTTCCTCCAGAAGGGTTCTTGTTCCCTCCTAGCACCCACTCTCTTCTTCATGAGATTTCGAACATGGTCAGAGTGTTCTTTCAATTCTCTTCTTCATGAGATTTCGAACATGGTCAGAGTGTTCTTTCAATTCTCTCCTGGAACTTACTCTCCCTTATGAGCTTCTTCAACACTTAACTAAGTGTTGGATCTATGCACTTATTGCACTCACTCTCCTGAGCCTTGAACTATAAAGACTCACCTGCGCACTCCTTTCGTTATCTCTTTGTGCACAATTGCACTATTCCTCTTGATATATTACATTGTTCTAAGTGTAGGCACACTCTTTGCACTCGCTTTGTGCACTCCTTGCACTATCCCTTTTGATATTTATGAACTATTTTGGTGTGCCCACCTGGCATGCTCTTCCTAAACTCATAAATGAGTTCTTGCGCACACCTTATGATAGATTTTTAGAGTTTTTTTCCACAACTCTAACATGGACTCCTTGCATTAGCCTTGAGAGCCCATATCACTCACAAACTCACAAAGATAGAGAATTCTATCTATTCCTACAAAGGAAACAAGTATACATCCATGGCATTCATACATGCACAGTAAACATTCAGAAAACAAAAAATAAACACATGTTCATTCATAGAATACACACACAGAGACACATATGCAGGGAAATCTATTTTTTAATTAAATATGAATGATTTGTACAATAGGTTATAGGAATGGACTGCAAAAGAGTTTCAGTTCTTCTCTCCTCTCTTCTCTTCTCTTCTCTTTCTCTTCTCATGAGCTTCTCTCTAATTCTATAATTGCACTAACTTCCTTGTGAACTCAATACATTGGGATTATTTTTTACAAAAGAAGGGCTTCTTGAGCCTTCCTCACCTACTTACATTAAATTACATTTAATTTGCATCTAGTCTAAATCAGATCTAGATTCATCTGCCTGTCATCCATTAAAGGAGACTTACATTCAACCTTACACAATAAAATGGCTCAGCCCTCCTCGAGCCTTACAATATTTAATTACATTAAACTGATAAATTTAAAACAAAATGAGAAGGTGGTGCTTCTCTCTCTATGAATCTTCTCCCCCCTAGTGCATTGTTGCATTGATTGCTAACATGTTGTTGATGCTCCTGCATCATTTAACCACATGGCAATGATAGGATTACCGTTGTATGTAAAGATGGCACAAATACAAATTTCAAACAAATAGTGAATACAAAGTTATCAAATACTATTTATGTTATATTTGGAAATTAAGTTAGGGGGTGCAAAAAGGTTAAATGAATTACGTAGAGTAAGTTTACATTAAAATTTATTGTTACAACATGTAGGTATAGGTAAAGTGATATTTTTTATGATATACATTAATTTTATTAGTGATCAATGATAGTCAATATTCATAAAATAATAATCAAAGTATGACTGGATGGTCGAATAATAAATAATGAATATGGAAGTAAAAGTAAAGAGAAATGTGGTGGAAAGGATATAAAGTAAAGATGTCAATTATATTGCAAGTAATGAGTGATGGTAGTGATAATTTGAAAGTTATAATAATAAATAACATTGTGGAAGGAATGTAATCTTGATGGTATAAATTATGTTCAAGGGATGCATGTAATATATAACATAATTATGCCTACAGGGGTATAGACGGATTGACAAGTGTCGTATAAATGGAAGGAAACATGTAAAAAGAGGTCTCAAGTTTGATTCTCACCCTGATTTGTCCAGTAGCATGCTTGCGGGTGATGCAATTCTCCCTAGGGGTTATAAGGAAGACGACAAGATTCAACCCCATGTCATGCAAGTACAATATTGTTGTTGTTACCGATTCCCCTAGTTACAATATATATATAACATAATTATAAAAAATTATTCCATTGGATGTAGTTTGGGTGGTTGGGAGGAATGATTGTTACCCTCCCCACCCAGGTTCAATTCCTTGTAAGTGACATGGTATTCCCTTAAATGGGATGTTCTGAAATACCCACCCTCCCTATGTTCTCTCGTGGATTCTAGGGAGGTTTACGTGGAAGTAGAAAGCTTCCGATATTCGGTGTCGTGAACCACATGAAAAAAAAAAAAACATAATTATAAAAAATTGAATAAAGTATACACAATAAAATAGATAATTATGCATGATATAATGGTAATTACTAAGTGCAATTTATAATTAACATAAAGGTGAATAATTGGCAGATTAATAAGGATATTCAAATTTCATGAAGGGCATAAATATATAGGAGAAGTATGTAGAATATATAGGTAGTGATTATGTACATGGTCAGTATAGAGAATAAGGATACACTAATATTATAGAGGTATGAGTAGAGATAGAAGGAAGAAATGATGGTATTGGAGATTTTATTTGAGGTACCATAAGTTATCCTATGTTGTGAGCAAAGAACTTGAGCTAGAGTGATCATCAAAGTAGTATTAATTGATTATAATTAGAAAGGTATTATAGGAGGGATTGTATGGATGGATTAATGAAAGTTATATAAATCTCAATATAATATTCACTTAACAAGAAAACCAATAATTAGTTAAGGTTTTAACTAGTAGTCAAACCAATATAGCCCAATATCCACTACCTAGGAGGATGTAGAGACCATGCATCGATACCATCCACACCTTTTACCTTAACTTCAAGATGAATTTTTTATAAGGTTGGATGTATGTAACACCCCATTTTGACCTAGGAAACTAAATTTACTTATGGCCTAGTCATATATTCATTTTATTATTATTTGTGGAACATTATTAACTTAACACTTTAAATTTTGGACATATGGACCTATGTGAATGTAAAAACTACGAATGTTTATCATTATGCAATTTATGTTTGATATTATTCGACCTATTTCTAGCATGAAAATTTGAATTTGAAATATATTGGTACGTGGATACCGAATTAATGATATGGTTAAATGAAATTACATGTTAGTAGTGTATGGATATGCAGGAGTTCAAGTAATAAACTAACATCCATATTTAATGGGATATGTAATAACCAAAGAATGATGATAGTAAATGGTTAATTTTGTGAACATTGACCGAGAAATAGTGTGATATGAATCATTGTATGTCAAATTATGTTGGTTCAACTGCATTGCTATGATATCTAGGAAAGTGAAAGTTTTCAAGTAGCGTGATTTCCTAACACTGAATATACAATGAAAAAAATCCTAGAAAGACAGTTCCACCATATGGTGCATGATAGGGTGTTGACCCAAGTTCTATTAGGAGGGGTGGAGGAATTTCCCACCATGCATCCTCTAAAACATGGAGTCATGGGAGGATGGTGTTAGGTCACGGTCCCCTAGACATGTGATGATCACTATCATTTTCCTACTGGAGAATCTTGGTCAAGGTAGTTGACACTTCCACTTATGGGTTCTATTTGGAGTTAGGTCAATATAGGTGACTCATAAGTGCATGAAGTTCATGGTAGAAAAAGTGGCAAGCCATCCAGCAGGAATGTGCACACACAGGAATGAATGCGTGTTATCAAGAACATGCATGCGTTCCTAAACCTTTAGGTTTGGAGGTGGTTGAACCACCCCAAGGCTTGCCACATAGGTTTAGTGGAAAGAAAACGTGCATGTTCTTAGGAATGCATGTGCATTCTTTGGAATGCACGTGTGTTATTAGGAACACGTGTGAATTCTTAGGAATGTGTGTACATTCTTAGGAACGTGTGTGTGTTCTTAGGAACATGCATGTGTTCCTACTGATAGAGTTTTTAAAGAGTCCACAAGCATGATTTGTGGTCATTGTGCATAAACTGCGCTCTCATTTTTACTCTCATTGAGCGAATAAAGGAGTTATAGAGGAGATAGGGCGGAAGGATATTTCCATCATGTCTAGGTATGTTTTATTAATCTTATTTTTAACCCAATTTAGTCATTTCCAATTTAATTTTTTGCTTCCAAGAATCTAAATTAAAAAAAAAAATTGCAATTTTGTATTTTAATTAAAAATCCAACCTAATTTAGATGCCATAGATTTTAAATTGCATCATATATAATAAAATGGAACCCTAAGACAATTAAAACCTCTTAGATTAAAACCAAGAAGATCAAAACCCCAACCCACCACAACCACCCAATGTAAAAAGTCAAATTGATGAGGGGTTGGTTATATTAAGAACCCTTGAGGAACAATTAAGGGACACTAGAGAGCCTAGAAGAGTCTCCTTGGTCACTTGGAACAATTAAGGGACACTAGAGAGCCTAGAAGAGTCTCCTTGGTCACTTCTTTGGACATCATTGTGAATTCCATTTCAAGTGCCCAAGGGACATTGACCTATATTTCATATTATAGGGAAAGAATGTATGAGTACTAAAACACCAGTTTGGACAGAAACTAAGTCAAAGACCTGGGCATTTCAAAAACACAATTATTGTCTATTTTTAGGGATCCTAGAACTGGAAAAGAACTACCATTGAACAAGAAATGCATATCCATTGACTAGTGCATTGTTATGAGGAAAATCTCTCTATGGCATGGGGTAAACCACAACATATGGAATGACATGCAGGAATCAACTCTAATCCCAAGTATGATATATAAATAAAATTCTAACACGACAGGGTCAAGATCCTACCTCTCGTCCAAACGTTCGATGAAGACCACCGTTGAGAATGCAACTCAAAGCTTTATACATGTAACTTGTCCTCAACAACCAATATACACAAGCATATGGTGATAATATATAATGTTGTCATATATATTAGCATAATCCATTAACAGACATGATGAATACACCCATGGAATAATAATTCAAATATTTGCAATATATAAATTGGAAGAGAAAAGAGTTTGTCTATTAAAATGATCAACATAAGTATATAGGTGACAAACTTTTGTAACGACACATATCAAAACCGAGAAAGTAAGTCCCTCCAATTGGGCCTCCACCACTTCAACACTCCACCAAAGGAAAGATCAAATAAAGGAGATAATGAGGTTCTCCATCACAAAGAAGGAAGAGCTTAGGGGCTGAAAAATGAGTTCATACTTTCAAGGATAAAGGGATGCAGACTCAATGCGAAGTGAAATTTCTCCAGAGTAACTTTTCTCTCAAAAGTTTAATTCTCTCCCTTTTTCAAAGGCTTGCATATGGCTCAAATTATATCCTTCAAATGGAACTGAAGGGTTGAGTCAGAGCGTTTCCAATATATGGAAGGTCAAGGATCATGGATCTTGTGAGATAACATGGAAAACTAACATAATTTTTAATTTTGAGCACCAAACCCGATGTACGTGGGATGTAGTGGAGAAAAATGCATATATGCTTGTTTTCCAACTGGTAGGGCGTGTATATGTGGGAAAATGTGATTTTTTGGTTCTGGAAGGTAAAAAAATGGGACTTCAGGTCTGCATAGGGAAATGGAAAGGTCATCCAAGCAAGTTGCATGGGGTGAGGCAAAAGTTTCTATAATAGATTCCCCCTAATGTGTGAGGTCAGAGGAGTATTTGTGATGGATGAAATACATTATAATTCCCAAAAGTGGAGTAATGGATACTCAGCTGGAAGTGCTAGTTACTCATGAGAATATTGCAATCCATAATGACTTTGTACACATGGTTGCTAATAAGAATTAGATTGCAGATCCATGTGGAAATATACTAAATAGTTGTTCATGGCCATGAATTAGGAAATACAAAGTAGACACATGCCATAGGCTGTCATAGTCATGAACAAGGCCAAGTGGAATCTGGTCTCAAAATCAATCTGAAGATATCTATATGCAATGGAGTACAATATGATCTCCCATTATCACTAAAGTCATATAGGTATTGGTCCAATGAAAGACAACAACAGAATAGGAATATTTCTACTGTAAGCTGGAGGTCTTCTACACTATCCGCCAAAGGTGAAAGTCTACATCATGTGAATAGAGAATTTGATGTCAAACACAATGAGACCTCATTTGATTGTTGGTCATTAAGTTATACCATTAACAAATGTGAGAAAACCTATTGATAATGAAAGTAGGTATCGAGGCACCAAGTACATTCTTACAAGTATGAATAAGGGTGTTGAGGTTGAACACTTGAACAATCCATCGATCAGGAGACATTGATGTATTCCCAACTGTCGATGGTGGGAGAACCTTCCATTGATGACTGCAAACCTCTAAGTACTCATAGGACTCTAGGTCTCATTTCCAGAATAGATGAGTTGAAGTCGATGGAAGGATACCTTCTTAAAGGAGAGAATTAGGGCATCTCTCATAAGTCAACATGAGGTACAAATCAATAGATTGATTATTAGGAGGAGCTCACATGAATAGGATGTTCACGAACCAATGACCTTGTGCGTCTTTCACATGCACTAGATAAAAGTATTGAACAAAAAAGACCCTATGAATAGAATCCAATAAGGAATACTTCCAACAAAGGCGAGGAAACCACCAATAAGGCTAATGGCATCCAAGACACTGGAAAAATTTCAATGTGTGAATAGATTTATTGTCGTCAAACACAAGGGAAACCCCTTAGTCAGTGACCGATGAGGAGATGTCGACTGTTGGGTTCAAGGTTACCTACCCATAATGAAAGTAGGACCAGGGTTTGTGGTAGAACTACAACTTCATGTGACTCTGAGACACACTGAGGGTATGTCTGACATACAAAGTCAAGAGTTCTGAGAAATGGTCGACACAGGTTTATAGAATTCCTTTGAACAAGCGCATGAGATATATGGATAACTTAGGCAACATATACTTGATGATGAAACTTCATGATGCAGGAGGAATCAAAAAACTCTCCATAGGGACTAAAAGAATAACCAGTCGAAGGAGTAAAATCTTAGTAATGATCTCATCTTCCTAAGGTCATGCTAAACCCAAAATTTGGATGACAATGGACTCAAAAAATTGTGTTCTGTTCAAAGGAGACAATGTTATTGCTGATATGAGATAATATTATTTTCCCACCCATATTTTTTTGTTTTTCATAAGAAAATAAATGATATGATACAAGGGAGGAAAAGAGTGTTGCGAGAAAGCAACTAGCTCCAAATAGTGGAGGATACCTATGCTCAATGCAAGGAAGTTCATGCGGGGCATGCACACTCAAGGGAATGTTTCCTCTTAGGGTACAGGGTGTCAAGTTGCAAAGGATATAAACAAGGCTCTGATTGGCTAGTGATGCAAATTGTTGAGGTAAGAGGATTATAAAGAGAAAGTGGGAACCAAAAAATAGGCTTAATACCACAAGGATGGAATGTGATTGCAACTTAAATCCAAAGAATGTCATTTTTCATAGATTTAGTCCCCTAGGCCCGAAAAAGTATAAAATAATACCGAGGAGAATTCTTCTAGCCAATGTTGACTAGAGTATTCATGTTTCGTAAGTATTCTACTTGGTCCGAAAAAGGGTTAAAATTACACCAAATAGACGTCTTTTCAAAGACATTTAATGAGTGTGAAAGAGATAAGTTCACTCGACAATATTTTTTCTTTTTAGAGAGTTGGATTTAAAGAGCTTAACCAAGACTCAGAGGTGGGAGTCCCATAGTTGAAGGTCATAATCCTTATGAGTAAGAATATGAGGTTTGAATGCAAATTCATATCAGAACTATAAGGAACTCTCGGTCCTATGCAATAAATTTTGCATGGGCACAAAATGGCACAAAGGTTCTAACTAGGGTACCCATGTTAGCTAAGTCTCTACCACTTAATAATGACACTTCTAGTGGTAGTAAGAAGGTTTTGTGTTGTTAATAAATGGTTTCTTTCCTAAGGTACATAGATCACAGTCATAGGACAATGCAAGAATTGAAAATGGAGTGACAACATATCATATATGTTAGTGAAATAAAATACTTGCCAAAGGCACAAACGGGTAGTATGATGTTATAAACTACAAAAAAATCCTGGAAAAAACCAGCAAAACGAACTCTTTCCACATGTACCACGTGATCCATCCATGTCATGATGGACCGATGTGATGAGGTGGCTAGGAGGTTGTAGGGTGCCAACCCCCTACAAGAATGAGTTCTTTTTCTAGTGGCGTTGATAGGTCATAGCCATTGACGACTACTTGAAGATTTTACACGTCCTATCAAGTTGCCAACTAGGTCTATCTTTGACTTCAAATTTTCTCTAAGTTTCAATTGTCTAACAATGGTTTGTTCTTGTTTTAGGAAAAAAATTTGTTCGGTAACATCTTTCTCATTTGTTACGGTTACATTCTCAATTTTAGATGCTCTAGACTGTAGTTTTAGTCACCAAGGATTAGCACATGCATACTAAAATAAATGTAACACACCTAGAGATATTTATAGCTGAAAATAAAGCAATTCTACACTCTAACACACATGAAATTGTACGTAGGTATTTTTTGTCAACATGACCCTAGATAAAACCCCCCCTGGGGAAAACCAGTTTGGAATATATGTCTATATATGAGGAGAATATATGGTGGAATGAAACAAGCACAAAATATAGATGAACCTAATACAATAGCATCTTGATCCAAGATTAAACAAAAGTCCAAAATAAAGAAGAGTTCCATAGGATGGCGTGCCCCTCAGAAATGCTACCAAGACCACTAAAATGAAGCCATATTCCAACTAAAAGCTTTGATCTAGAAACACCTCCACAATACTCTGATACTAATGAGTATACTCCCTCTGAAACAAGCCTCACTGCAATCTAACAAATCTAAGACCTCCCCACTACTGATGCACCCTCTTCCTCAAGTTCCCTCCTCAGATGTAGAAGCTCCTCAGTAAATAAAAAGGGAACTAAGCCTCCATGAGCCCTCCATGCAAGTAGGCATCCAATATTTCCTCTCCCTATGCCTGAAACCTCATCCTATTTCTCTCTCTCAAACTCTTAGAGTGAACAAATGAGTGAATGGGCTCTCGTTGGCCTCTTGCACCCTCCTTTAGGATGCATAAGGAAACATAAGAATTGGGTGGATGATATCATCTCATCTCTGTTGAAATAATGTAACTGCAAAGTGTATTCTTATTATTATTTTATATA
>CBVK0100862679.1:0-10778 GCA_900067695.1 Picea abies | reverse complement strand
CAAATTAAACAAAATCGAAATGGATGCAATCGAAACAGGATAAGAATGCTCTCTTTTTTTTAGTCGCCATAAAATATGGTCAAACCATAATAGGACTGTTTCATATCAAATTAAATCAATGGTGAATCATATCGTATAAGATACGATGTAATCATAATGAATACAATCATAATCGAACACAATCATAATTGATTTGTTACGGCTGTAACAATGTGCATACGATTCATATTGTTTTAATCAAATGCCAATATGGAAAAACTATTACGATTATTGCCAAACATTCATAACAACATCAAACTTCACCATAGATTACAATTGTTGAGTGTTTACATAGTCAACAGACAAGATCACATAATGACCGTAACCATCAACAACAGTGATAACCATAAACTGGGCAACAATTAAATAAATCGTAACTGAAGCAAATATAGAAACATATCGTAATCCTGGGCATAATCAGTTTTGTTCCCAGATCAAATTTAAACAATACATGAATCGAACTGATAACACGGTCAAACGATGTGAATCGACAGGTTGGGTATAACATTCATGATTCGAATCTATTTGCAATTTGGTTATGCAATAACAGAATGGTATTCGAATTGGTCAAAAATACATGGAATATAAAATCACAACAGTTAACCATAATTGCCCCATATCGTATATAACCAATTCCAAATGAGATATTGACTGTGTTCAAAATTGGAATACCCGAAACGACCTGTGTTTAGAAAAATATTAACAACTTCAATAATCGACAGAGTATTCAATTGAAGCTAAATTAAGACAATCAAATCTATCCCACGATCAATCGAATCAAAGCCAAATCCAATCAAAGCTAATTCGGGAAGCTAAATTCGATTAATCAAAACAAAATTATATACAATAATGCATGCATATGTGTCAAAGAAAATCCACAGTGTAAACAGAGCCGTGGGTTTATCATATAAACAGGTGATAGTCATACCAGTGAGGTTGCTCAAGCAATGCCAACTTTGAATTGACGACTATTGTAGCCGACTACACATTCTTAAACAAAATCGAACATGTTGTTCGTTGTTTCTTATCAGTGGATGGCATCTTTTCCTTTTGACTGGTGAGCTTTGCAACTTGATCTTCCAGAGCATGAATTCTGGACTGTAGCATTGGCACATCAAGATAATACCTTTCTAACCATGAGCCACACTAATCACATGGTGGAGCAGCTGGTTTGGCTAGAGTAGGAGGGGGGTTTTAACGAGTCACTGGGGTTTTCGCAAGGCATTTTGATGCCGGGGTAATTAGGATCATTTTGCAATCAAGGTGGTAGGTTTTTTACAAAGTCCTATGAGGGTTTGTCACACAGACCTTCTGAATAGGGATACTCACTTGCCATATAACGTTCCACCTCAAAGTCAGAATCTTCGCTCACCATGATAGGGTCAGGGTCGACAGGAACTTTTGGTTGGTTTCTTTCCATGCAAGAAATTAATTGAGCATTCTTCTTACCTTTAGAATTCGCAGTAGGTTTTGCCTTAGGCCTTTTAGCCACGGGTTTAACATTTTCGACAACTTTGGTCACAGAATTGGGTAGGTCAATAAGTGAGTCGGGTAGGGGTTTTGGTAACAGAGCACTGTAAGGCACAAGGGTACTAACTTGCTCTCACTCACCACAAGTTTGTCAACCTGTGGTAGGCTTGAGTCCTCAAAATTATTGCGAATAAGAAACTCATTCCAAGAGTCTCGGCGTAACCCCAAATGACAAACCACAAGCATTTTAATTAACCCAAAATGAAATAGGTTGTTAGCGGCCTGGTTCTGTTTGTATATTTTAGACATTTTAAACAGACTCCTATGCAAGTAGTAAGGTATATTATTCTCATAGCCGATGAAAACCATCAGTAGCTGAAGGTGGTACAAGAAAATGAAACCATACTAGCCCTCGTAGGTGATAAATTGTTTGGTTATCATCAGCAAGTCGTGCCATCGTTGCTTTAGCATATTCGCGGGCAAACCTTTGTCACAAGAGCTCACTCTTCGTGACTGGAAGAGAAATGTCCACGGAACATCTTCCAATTTGCAATTTTTGACCATCTCTATCTGACAGCAGGCAGACCAATAGCTAAACTGAGAAATTGCTCATCAATTTCCAATTGCACATCCCCAACCTTGGCTCGGCAGCCATCAAAGGTTAATGCAAATTGCCGAGCCACGCTAGGGTTATAGCCATCAAACTTTCGTATGAACGGGAGCCATCCGAATTCCTCAAGGTCACTATAAGCACTGTCAAACATCAACAATTCCTGGCTACCATTGGGTTCATCCCTTACGACCGGAGCCATGGTGCGGGCACATCGTAGGGTTCGGATTAAACACACAGGAGCAAAATCGTTTGGGCTAACAGCTGAGAACGATGAAAGGGGATGCAAATTAATGCACGTGTGTGAGGGTGGTGGGATTATCCACCGCCATGTAGCATAGTAATGGTAGAGTACAACACTTTTCAATCAATCATAACCAAAATATTCGACCAACCCAAGGATAGTTATACCAATGCACCAATCTGTTGCTTGAAACCATGAATATTCAACGTTAAATCAAACCCAAAGTTAAACATGCACCAAGTAATAATTCAAACCATTAAATCAAAACCCAAATGTTTACCCAACGCGCCATTGCATAACTTCAAACTATTTCCATTTAATATGAAATCAGACTCATATATTACCCATGCGCTTGTTGCATAATGTGTAATCAAAGTTTATAAAACATTGTGATAAGAGATTTCATAAAATCGATAAGCCAAGAGCTTAAAATAGTAAGGATCACATCATATAAAAACCAAAATCAACCAAGACCCCTATATAATCAAGTATAATTCATAAATTTACATGCTCAATACCTTATCAATCAAATAAAAGTCAAGTTGCGCAATCAAAGCAAGAACGTCATAGTTTGAAAAATCTTTTCAGCCACATAATAATAAACCAAAGGTAAGTGCCTTTCAGAATATCAATGAGAAGCTCATGACAGTTCAAATAACGATGGAGAAGTTTTCACGCTTTCAGTCGTGAAAAATAAATCGAAACTAATTTGTAAGTGTCGCATGAAATGAAAATATCGTCTATTTGCAAAATGCGATGAAAATTTGAAGTTCAGGAGACATAGGTGTAGGCAACTTTTAAGGCAATGGAAAAAATTGAATTGGCTGCCAACAATGGCGACACACTGGGAGAAGCAGTTATCTCTATCGAAATAAACAAATTCAGATTAGGACGACAAAGAAAAATTCAACTCAAAAACAACCATCAGAAAATAGTACAAACATCATCATTTACTATCTTTTCCAGCGATGTTTTAAAAGATGAAAAACTAATAGCAGTCTTAAGATTAGTAAGTCACGATATTAATGATAAAATCTTCAATACTATTGGCATGGCCACTACTTCCAGCAAGCATCCATAGCCTCGACGGGATTGCCATTTAACCCACTCGAACATTCGTATCCTGTCAAGAAGTTCAAGATCAGAAAAAGGGACTTTTATGAGGTTTCTTATAACTTTTTACAGATTTTTGTGTACCCGACATTGCTTCGCTGCCAGCGAGCCTGTTCAGTACCCCGGTGAAGTTGTCTTGGCACCATGCTTGCATTTACCTGCTACCAGCGGACCTGTTCAGTATACTGGCGGGTTTACAAACACTTCCCACAGCTCTTATTAACATTTTTATTTTGTTTTTCTTTTTTGTATAGCTGAGCGGGGTGACGCTGAAAAATCTTGGTATTTTATCATATTTTTTAGACCTCATCAGAATTTTTTGACACTGTCCTTTATTCAGCTCTTGAAATGTTTTATTTCTAAAACAACTCACTATGACAGGGAGACATCCTTTTGAGTCATTCCTTTATGAAAATGGGACAGCGTAAAAAGATAATAGATGAACATGACAAACTTTGCTCAAAGATTGAAATTAGTAAACTTCTTTCAAACAACAAAATTTTCCAACATAATTATCAGTTTATTGACATTCGTATAACCTTTCAGAAGTTATTTCAGTGAAGATATTTTTCTACGGTCTTTGTCTGAATAGCTCAGTACACAGGCATGCATATGTTTCAAAAACAACACAAAAAATTGATCAATCCAAATCAAAATAAAAAACGAAAACAAAGGCAAAAATAAAATAAAAAGGAAATATTTACATAATATACAAGGGTAGTAATCAAGCGAAGTATCTTTTCAGGGCTTGGCCATTCACCGGATAGGTGTCAAGCTGCCTTTCAATATTCTGCAATCGAAAGGAACTAGGACCCAACTTTTCAGCAATCAAAAATGGCCCAAGCCACAAATTTTGAAACTTAGTATGCCCACCCTTTCCTTCGTGTGGTTTGTCCCACTTTTAGACGAGATCGCCTACTTCAAACATCCTATCAAAAGCAGAATTAGAATCAAACCAGCTTTTAATCATTTGTTGATGTTGATCTATTTTATGCTTAGCTTGGGTTCTTACTTCTTATAACTTCATCAAAGCGTTAATACGACTTTCTAAAGGGGGAAAATCTTCTTCTTGAACTTTTTGTGACAATTGGAGCAAAGGAAGAAGAATGTGAGGTGGAAGAATGGCTTCTCTGCCATAAATGAGAAAAAAGGGGGAATTACCTACAGTGGCTTTGGGTGTTACTCTATCAGCCCACAGCGCATTAAGCAGTGCATTGTGCCAGTTCTTGTGATTTTCAGCCACGGTTCTCTTGATAATTTTGATCAAGTTCTTGTTTGTTGATTCTGCTAAGCCGTTGCCCTAGGGGTAGTAACTAGCAGAATACTTCAGCTTTATTCCCTTCTCTAAGGCGAACTCACTCATCTCAAGAGAAGAAAAGTATGAAGCATTATCAAAGACTAGACAATCAGGGATACCAAAACAGGTGATGATATTAGAGTTTATAAAAGTGATCACCTGACTGGTGTTAACAGTTCTTAGCGTGGCAGATTCAGACCATTGAGTAAAGTAATCAGTGGTTGTCACAATATACTTGTGTTGTTGTGAGGATGGAGGGTTAATAGGACCAATGATATCAAGGCCCCATTGATGGAAAGGAGAATCGACTGAAACGGGTTGCAAGGGGAAGGCTGGTTTTTGCAATTTCCCTGATGCTTTCTGACAAATGATACATTTATGGCACAAGGCATGGGCGTCTATAAAAAGCAACGGCCAGTAATAACCAACTCTTAAAACCTTGTGAGTAGTGCTGTCGCCACCGAAGTGACCACCATCTTCTCCTGCATGCAACTCAAGCAAGACTCTTTCTGCTTCGTCCTTTTCAAGACAATGCATCAATATGCCATCAAAATTCTGACAAAACATTATACCATTAACTAGATGAAAGGAGGCAAAATTTAGTCTCAATGCTCTTCTTTTGGCTGGGTCAAGGTGGTGGGGTGTTGATCCATGTTGAAGACAGTGTCTAATATCGCCGTACCAAGGACTTATGAGGTTTTGTGCGCAACAAATCAAACTTTGATCGCGTTGTTCTAGGTCTAATGTATCACTATCTTCTTTCTGTTTAGTTTCTGAATCAACTACCAACTTACACAAACCTTGGCCTCTCATGATCTGTGATGGGGTGATTTCTAAGTCATACTCCTGCAAGGAGGTGACCCAGATGGCTCTTTTCTCTCCTAACTCCTTTTGCACTAACAAGTTTCTCACGGAAGTGTAGGGGACAATGACCTTCGTCCTTGACTTCAAAATATATGACCAGAAATGATTAACTGCCTTGAAGACAGTGTAGGCTTGCCGATCGACCACTGGGTAGTTAATTTCAACACCTTTGAAAGAAGATCTCATAAAGGCGATGGGTACTTCGTTGTTCCTAGAGTTTTTCTGAGTTAGGATTGTGGCATAGAAATGATCAAAGGCAAAAGTATAGAGTGTAAAGTCTTGAGAGAAATCAGGGCTCATGAGAGACGGAGCGTCTATTATGGCCTTATTTATAGCATTGAAAGATTGGTTGTCTGTGGGTCCCCAGTGATATTGGGTGTCTTTCTTAATCAGGTTCTGGAGAGGCCTGATCATTTCGGAGAAACTGGGGACAAATCTTCTCACGAAATTAATCTGGCCTAGGAAAGATTGCATGGATTTTTTGGAGGTAGGCGGGGGAAGTTTAGCGATGACTTGGGTCCTCTCAGGGTCAATAATCATTCCATCACTAGACACAATGAATCCTAGTAATCTACCGTGTTCTACTGCAAAGATGGACTTCTTAGGGTTCAAGGAGATGTCGTATTTACGACATCGTAGCAGAACGACTCGTAAGTGAGTTAGATGATCGTCTTTGTTTTTAGAATAAACGGTCACATCATCTAAGTAGACTACTACGGAGTGATTGATTAAGCCTCTAAAATCAATATCCATTTCTCTCTGAAAGGTAGCACCAGCATTAATCAATCCAAAGGGCATTTTGCGATAAGCATAAGTGCCCCACGGGGTACGGAAGGTAGTTTTTAATTGGTCTGGCAGAGACATCAAGACTTGGTTGTATCTAGAGAAACCATGTAGTAAGGATAGCCTCTCAGAACTAGATACTTGTTGAAGGATCTGTTCCATGGGAGGGACAGGATAATTATCTTTGTCAGACGCTTTGTTGAGGTTTCGGAAATCGACACAAAGTCGAATTTCCCCATTTTTCTTCCGCACTGGGACGAGGTTGGATACCCATTGAGTGTGTCTAATAGGAAAAATTATTTTATCACTTAGGAGTTTATTCAATTCTTTTTGTATGGTTGGTTCTAGTTTAGGATGTATTTTCCTCAGTTTCTGTTGGATGGGTAAGGTTTGGGGCTTCATCGGGATGACATGTTGTATAATATTAGGATCAAACATTTTAAGATCATCGTAATTCCATGCAAATACATCCTTGAATTCTTTAAATAATTTAACAAAAGAAGCTTTTTCTTGTCTAGAACATCCCAAGCCTAAGTTGATACACTGAGGATTTTCACTAGTCCCTAAATTGAATTTTTCATAAGACAATGAGGAGCTATTGGTTTTGCAATTAACCGTCTTTTTAAATTTATCTTCAAAATCATAAAACTTTTCTAGTCTAACAACAGATTTGGGTGTGGAATTTACCATGTCCGATAGAGCCTTAGGAGATTTCAGATTAGGTATTACTGTAAATTCATGCAAATTGTCGTCGTGCATTTTTTCATCTATCACAGCACCTTGAAAGGTTTTTTCCATGTGTAGAAAGTTAATGATCTGTTGATCATCATCAAATACTCTCCAGTTTGTGATATTGTCAGGAACAGATGGTCGAAACAATAGCTCCATGGAGAATGCATTTGGGGATAAGCCTTCTGCAGGAAGAAGTTTAGAGGAAACATTATCTAGCAGATCTGCTTCAACATTATTTAATCTAAGAATGGAGATTATATTAAAAGAAAAAAATGTGTTCATTAAACTCCATACCTCAGACTGGTAACATTTGAGATGCGGGGAAAGACAGTGTATAGAATTCCTCACCTGCCTGACCACTATCTTAGAGTCACCGAATACAACCAGATTTTGAATGTGCATGTCCAAGGCTTTTCTGAGACCTTGCAGTAAAGCCTCATATTCTGCAGTATTGTTAGTACATTCAAATTCTATCCTACAAGACAATAATGTTTTGTTACCTGCCGGATCGATAATGATGCAGCCTGCACCAACTCCTTCTTTTGACTTGGACCCGTCAAAATATAGAGACCAAATTTGATTTCCATCGGGCTCATGGGACTGTTGGATAGAAGCTGTTGGTTGCGTACATGCTAGGATCTCAGATTGTTGTTGCGGATTGTTGATAGGTGAAGCTTCAACCATAAAATTTCCGAAGAAGTTGTCCATCCCTTGGACTTCAGGTGAATCAGCCGAAGGTGTATATGGTTCATTGGGGTCATTCAAGTCTGTTACCGTGAACTTGAGGTAATGCTCACGATTCACCCTGATTTTGTTGGGCTTACCATTTTCTGGAAGCCATAAGTGAGACCAGTCCGTTGCGAAGTAACCATGTAGCTGCTCCGACCAGTCCCTGCTCAAAAACAGACCATACACTTCTGGAATATCCACCACAATTATATCAATAACCTGATGAACCTTTGGGTTAGACGATAATCTAATCAATACATTTTTCAGTTCACCTATAACTTTAACATCTGTTCGATCAAGTTGTATGATTTTCAAAGAAGATGGTTCTACTTCAGCGTTGATATTTTGGGAGACAAACCAAGGCATCAAATTTGACGATTCTCCTGAGTCAAACATACAATTATGCACATTTCTGTTGAAGATTTCGAAAGTTAAAAGAAAAGGAGGTACATTCTTGCGAGTACTTAGAGTAGTAGCTTGTGATTTCTTACTCGCGGTTTCTAATGCTACTTTATCTACATTACTTGCTTTATTTACATTATTTACATTACTTACAAGTGGTACAGGAAGGCTTCCTTTATCTTGAGGATCAGGATTACTTTTTGTGGAAGTCTTTTGCAGAATTTTTCTTTGTACAACCTTATTACCATTTGAATTACCATTCTTGCCATTGTCTAAAATATTTTGCAACATCTTTTGTAACAAAAATGGAAATTTCAACAACTCATAAATAGAAATGTTAGCCCGTAATTTTTTAAGATCTTCAACATCATAATCTAATTTAGGGCTAGCATTACTTTGTTTAGTTTCTACTTATTTAGATGGCTTTGAAGGTGAAGTTGTGGTGTTCTCAGCAGGAGGTTTGTTTGTTGTCTTGCTCCTAGTGTTGTAAGGGTGAACAGTCTCGAAGTTAGCTTGAAAGATACTATCCAAGAAGTGTCCAAAGATGTTTGGAGAAGACTCTTCTTCTTGAGTTATTTCCTTCTCGAGTTCCTCTTGAGGGATTTCAGGAGGCATCAAGTCATCTTGGGCTCCTAGAATTGTCTGGAGAGCGCATTGCGAACTTTCTAGGTTCAAGCCTTCAGGGTTTGGGTTAGGCCGATTGTTGGGAAAAGGCTTTCGAAAAGGAGGTTTGTAGGGTCCTTTACTTGAAGAAGATTCTTCAGTCGACCTTTTTAAATCTATAACTTGATTAGACAATTTTTGTACAACTTTAGTTAAATTTTCCAAATCAGAGTTTTTGAGTTGTGTTTTGTTTTGTGGAGGTCTGGGGAGAATTTCAATCTTCTTTTTGGAAGAAGAAACAGTCTCATTTTCGTTGCTAGAAGAGTCTTTAAGACTAAGTATGTCTTTTTCAATCTGAGTAGCCTCTTCGAAGGCTTCTAACAACGTGGCCTTTTTAGATCGTTTCACCCAAATAGCTATACTTTGATGTAGAGCTTTAGTGTAGTAAGCTATTACAAGACTCTCAACGGGCATAGAGTCTGTAGGGATTCTATTTTTAATCATTAAAAATATTTGATTAAAATCTTTAACTTTTTTTTTTGAGTTCATTTTTAAACTTGAAAGATCCATGACTAAGACTTCCGGAGGTTTACCATCTCCGAATTTTTCCAAAACGCATGACTCAAACTTTTCCCAAGACACTATAGTGTGGGGTTGTTGGGCAAAGTACCAAGTGGACGCATTACCCTCAAAGGTGTAAGGGAACAACCTACAGACAACATCTTCATGTTCAACATTACGGATTCTGATGGCTAACATAAATTTTTTGATATGATCTTCGGCTATCTATTTTGAATCGGGATCAAACCTAGGAAGCCATTTCTCCGGGTTCTTACATAAAGGGTGTTGGGCTCCAGGTATAGCTACAACATCCTAGTCCAACCAGGGTCTAGAAGGGTTGTTCTGATTTGCCATTGGGGTAGTGGGTGTGGAAGGCTGAGAAGGTGGATTGCCTTCGTCAGATGAGGAATCTCCCCTAGAAGAGGAAGGAGATGAGGGAGGTGGTGAAGGAGGTATCCCAGATCCTCCTGCAACAGGATTTGTGTTTGGATCTGTAGGATTCACAGTGAGGTCTATATCACCTAACTATTCTCTGATATCAGAGAAGTCCAAAAGTTGACCCCATGGGCAGTTTGGTCGCCTAAGACTAGCTAAGGCACTATGTGTTTTAATAAGATATTGACGAACGATCTCTTAGGGATCACCACCTGTAGGATTAGGGGTTGCTGGCTCAACTATGATCTCTGGATCTTCGGTTGAATTAGTTGTTGTTTGAGGGGGGATATTATCTTGTGAATGGCTTCTAGTCACTATAGGGGTGCGATTAGGTGGAGGAGGAGTCTTGCGACTGCCTCGTGCCATTAATTAAGTTCAGGCCCTCCTTCTAGCGCCATTTGTTGACGGGCGAAATTGACCGTCCGTCAACTGGGAGAGTGGTATCGGTCCGGGGTTGTCTAAATAACCCAAACCGTTTGGAATGGACCACCCTGACGATTTTAATGGCTCCATTGGCCGCCCTAAGGTCTTTTTAGAAAACCAAAGAGAAAACTAATCTAAACTAACTAAACTAACTCAAATAAATAAAACAAGCTGAAACTAAATAAAACTAATAAAACTAACTAAAACTAATAAAACAAACTAACTAAAAATAAAAGAAACTGACACACTAATCTAATTAAAACAAACTATTAAATTAAACTAAAACTAATTATAAACTACTCTAACTATTCTATACACTAACTACTAATTACTATTATAATAACTCAAATCAACTATCTAATTACTAGCTGAAATATTACTTATTCACAAATGTACACTATAAACAACCAACAGATTTAATTAAAACCTGCAAAACTCATGTGTTTTCTGCTCTAAGACAGTCAAGAATCTCT
>CBVK0100862677.1:0-18237 GCA_900067695.1 Picea abies | reverse complement strand
CAAATTAAACAAAATCGAAAAGGATGCAATCGAAACAAAATAAGAATGCTCTGGTTTTTTTAGTCATCATAAAATATGGTCAAACCATAACAAGACTGTTTCATATCAAATTAAATCAATGGTGAATCATATCATATAAGATACGATGTAATCATAATGAATACAATCATAATCGAACACAATCATAATCTATTTGTTACAGCTGTAACAATGTGCATACGATTCATATTGTTTTAATCAAATGCCAATATGGAAAAACTGTTACGATTATTGCTAAACATTCATAACAGCATCAAACTTCACCATAGATTACAATCGTTGAGCGTTTACATAGTCAACAAACAAGATCACATAATGATCGTAACCATCAACAACAGTGATAACCATAAACTGGGCGACAATCAAATAAATCGTAACTGAGTCAAATATAGAAACAAATCATAATCTTGGGCATAATCAGTTTCGTTCCCAAATCAAATTTAAACAATATATGAATCGAACTGATAACATGGTCAAACGATGCGAATCGACAGGTTGGGTATAACAGTCATGATTCGAATCTATTCACAATTTGTTTATGCAATAACAGAATGGTATTCAAATTGGTCAAAAAGACATGGAATATAAAATCACAACAGTTAGCCATAATTGCCAACCATATCGTATATAACCAATTCGAAATGAGATATTGACTGTGTTCAAAATTGGAATACCAGAAACGACCTGTGTTTAGAAAAATATTAACAACTTCAATAATCGACAGAGTATTCAATTGAAGCTAAATTAAAACAATCAAATCTATCCCACGATATATCGAATCAAAGCCAAATCCAATCAAAGCTAATTCGGGAAGCTAAATTCGATTAATCAAAACAAAATTATATAAAATAATGCATGCTTATGTGTCAAAGCAAATCCACAGTGTAAATAGAGCGGTGGGTTTATCATATAAATAGGTGATAGTCATACCAGTGAGGTTGCTCGAGCTATGCCAACTTTGAATTGACGACTGCTGTAGCCGACTCCACGTTCTTAAACAAAATCGAACCTGTTGTTCGCTATTTCTTATCAGTGGATGGCATATTTTCCTTTTGACTGGTGAGCTTTGCAACTTGATCCTACAGAGCATGAATTATGGACTATAGCATTGGCACATCAAGATAATACCTTTCTAACCATGAGCCACACTGATCACATGGTGGAGAAGTTGGTTCGGCTAGAGCAGGAGGTGGGTTTTGATGAGTCACCAGGGTTTTCACAAGGCATTTTGATGTTGGGGTAATTAGGATCATTTTGCAAGCAAGGTGGTAGGTTTTTCACAAAGTCTTATGAGGGTTTGTCACACAGACCTTCTGAATAGGGATACTCACTTGCCAGATAACGTTCCACCTCAGAGTCAAAATCTTCGCTCACCATGATAGGGTCAGGGTCGACAGGAACTTTCGGTTGGTTTCTTGCCATGCGAGAAATTAATTGAGCATTTTTCTTACCTTTAGAATTCGCAGTAGGTTTGGCCTTAGGCCTTTTAGCCATGGGTTTAACATTTTCGACAACTTTGGTCACAGAATTGGGTAGGTCAATAGGTGAGTCGGGTAGGGGTTTTGGTAACAGAGCACTGTAAGGCACAGGGGGTACTGAACTTGCTCTTGTTCACCACAGGTTTCTCAACCTATGGTAGGCTTGAGTCCTCAAAATTATTGCGAATACGAAACTCATTCCAACAGTCTCGGCATAACCCCAAATGACAAACCACAAGCATTTTAATTAACCCAAAATGAAATAGGATGTTAGCGGCCTGGTTCTGTTTGTATCTTTTAGACATTTTAAACAGACTCTTATGCAAGTCGTAAGGCATATTAAGCTCATAGCCCATGAAAACCATCAGTAGCCAAAGGTGGTACAAGAAAACAAAACCATACCAGCCCTCGTAGGTGATAAATTGTTTGGTTATCATCAACAAGTCGTGCCATCGTTGTTTTATCATATTCGCGGGCAAACCTTTGTCACAGGAGCTCACTCTTCATGAATGGAAGAGAAATGTCCACAGGACATCTTCCACTTTGAAATTTTTTGACCATCTCTGTCCGACAGCAGGCAGACTGGTAGCTAAACTGAGAAATTGCTCATCAATTTCCAATTGAACATCCCCAACCTTGGCTCGACAGCCATCAAAGGTTAATGCAAATTGTCGAGCCACGCTAGGGTTATAGCCATCAAACTTTCATATGAACGGGAGCCATCCGAATTCCTCAAGGTCATTGTAAGCACTGTCAAACATCAACAATGCTTGGATACCATTGGGTTTAGCCCTTACGACCGGAGCCATGGTGCGGGCGCATGGTAGGGTTCGGATTAAACACACAGGAGCAAAATCGTTTGGGCTAACAGCTGAGAACGATGAAAGGGGATGAAAATTAATGCACGCGTGCGAGGGTGGTGGGATTATCCACCACCATGCAGCATAGTAATGGCAGATTACAACACTGTTCAATCAATCATAACCAAAATATTCGGCCAACCCAAGGATAGTTATACCGATGCGCCAATCTGTTGCTTGAAACCATGAATGTTCAACGTTAAATCAAACCCAAAGTTAAACATGCGCCAAGTAATAATTCAAACCATTAAATCAAAACCCAAATGTTTACCCAACGCGCCATTTCATAACTTCAAACTATTGTCATTCAATATAAAATCAGACTCATATATTACCCATGCGCTTGTTGCATAATGTGTAATCAAAGTTTATAAAACATTGTGATAAGAGATTTCATAAAATCGATAAGCCAAGAGCTTAAAATAGTAAGGATCACATCATATAAAAACCAAAATCAACCATGACCCCTATATAATCAAGTATAATTCATAAATTTACATGCTCAATACCTTATCAATCAAATAAAAGTCAAGTTGCGCAATCAAAGCAAGAACGCCATAGTTTGAAAAATCTTTTCAGCCACATAATAATAAACCAAAGGTAAGTTCCTTTCAAAATATCAATGAGAAGCTCATGACAGTTCAAATAATGATGGAGGAGTTTTCACGCTTTCAGTCGTGAAAAATAAATCAAAACTAATTTGCAAGTGTCGCATGAAATGAAAATATCATCTATTTGCAAAATGCGATGAAAATTTGAAGTTCAGGAGACATAGGTGTAGGGAGATTTTAAGGCAATGGAAAAAATTGAATTGTCTGCCAACAGAAGTCTGCAAAAACCAAGATTGTTGACAAGTTTGAAGGTGTGGAAGAATCACGTGCCTAGAAATACAGGACTGCACTCATTCTTGAAGAGAATGACCTTGCAAAATTCATAAAATAAAATGTACATGAACTCGAAGAATATGAAGCCAAGCAAATTACAGGAAGGATATGGTTAGGGCCAAAAGAATCATTGCAGACTCTATTAAGGATCACTTGATCACTCAAGTGTCTTCTAATAATACTAAAAAGAGATGTTTGATTCCCTAAACTAAATTTATGAAGTAAATAACATCAACCAGAAGATGAACTTGAGAACCCAACTCAAGGATACAAAGATGCAAAAAGGAGAAACATTTCAAGACTATTTCAATATGGTTACTCATTTCAAAGAATAGTTAGAATAAATTGGAGACAACTTGGATGAATATGAAATCATCATGAAAACTCTTAATGGTCTCATAATACCTTTGGATTCCTTCATACAAACTATTTTTTCAAGAAAGAAAAAAATCCAATTTGACAATCTTTAGGAAGAATGTGTTCAAGAAGAAGCAAGAGTAGCCAACCAAGAAGTAGTACTATTAAGGGATGACTACCAAGCTCTAGATTCTCATTCTAAAGGAGGAAATAAAATGTCTCACTTCCAAAAGGAGACCCACCTCCATAAGGAATATCACTCCTAAAAGAGATTCACCCACTTCCATAAATAATCTCACCCTCCAAGGAGATTTTAGAAATATCAGAAGGTTCAAAGAAGAGAAAAATATTTATCCTCTTATCAATGTTATCATTGTGATAAGATGGGACACATTGATAAGAATTTTCCTACCAAAAGGGAAGAATACAATAAGATAAATAAAAAAATGCATAATTCCCATGCAGTTGAAGATGATGAACCACTTGTGAAGTTGACTAAAGAAGAGATTGAAGATTATGTTTTATTTTACGCCCTCTCAGGATCTGTGACACCTAGAGAGGATACTTGGCTCATATATAGTGGTGCCTCTAAGAACATGATAGGTCAAAGAGAAATTCTCTCTAGCCTTACAGACAAGGACTTTCCCCATAAAGTTTTACTCAAAGATGACTACCAATACCCTATCAAAGGAATGGGAGAATCCACCTATAAAATTTATTCAGGGATTCTGATGAGAATGAAGGATGTACTTTATGTAGTAGGTTTGACAAAGAATTTACTTTATATCTCATGCATAGAAAACAAATGTTTCAGAGTTGCATTCATAGATGGTGAATTTACTATGTGGCCTGAAGGAAAAACCATAAAATATGCAATTTTTATTGGAATAGAAGAAGGTGTCTTGTATAAGTTAAAAGGTCACTTAGATGCATCCTTGACTCGCTCCATTGAGAGTCCTTGTGAACTTTGGAATAGTCAATCAACTACAAATCCTTAGCATATGTAAGCAAGGTAGTTATAGGTCTACCATAATTCAAGGTTGATCATGAAGGTGTGTGCAACAGATGTGCAAACAGAAAGAGCATAAGGAATCCTTTCCAAAAGAGCGATAGTAAAGCATAAAGAATATTGGAGCTAATCCACTTAGATGTATGTGGTCCAATGCCATCAACCTCTCTAAGTGGGTATGTATACTATGTGTTATTTATTGATTATTATTCTCGCAATACTTTGGTTTATTTATTGAAATCGAAAGATGAAGAACTCAGAAAGTTCAAGGAATTCAAATCCTTGGTAGAAAACGTCTCTAAAAGAAAAATAAAGATACTCAGGTCAGATAATGGAGGAGAATGCACCTCAAATTAATTTGGAAGACTTTTCAAAGATGAATAAATTAAGAGGGAGATCACCACTACCTATAATCCTTAGCAAAATGGTGTAGCAGAAAAAATAATAGAACAATAATGGAAGCAATGAAGACTATGATCCACGATCAAGATATTCCAATGTACTTATAGGATCAAGCAGTAAAAAAAATAGATTAGGTTCAAAATAGATGATCCCATAGTTCACTTGGATTCAAAACACCAGAATAAATTTTATCTCGAAAGAAGAAAAAGGTAATACATCTCGAGATATTTGGTTTTCCAGTGTTTGTACACATTCCAAAAGAAAGGAGAACTAAGTTGTACCCTTCAGGAAAGAAGGGAATATTTGTTGGATACTGTGAGGTCTCTAAGGCCTTTAGAATTTACATACCAGGTTACCATCATATTGATATCAGCAGAGATGTAACCTTTGATGAAGATACAACACTCAAGATATCAAGGAGATGCCAACTTGAAGAATTATATGAAGAAGAACTTGTAGCTCCCAGAGTTGCAGAACCAGTGAAGGAAATTACAGTTACCTCCGATGATGAGATTCTAGAACCTTCCCACATGACTATAATATCCCCAAGGACAAGCCCATGTTGTAACTATGAATTGTAATTATGTTTTGTAGACTAGTGAGATGATTGTTGATAAGTTGGTGGGATTATGTGTTATTTAGTCTGAAGAGCCCAGGTGTTAAAGGCCAGGAGCCTAATTTTTGTATATGTAATTATGAATATCATTAATAAAATATAAACATTATTGCGTGCCAACTGACCATGAAGAAAGAGTGATGGGGGAATAACCTTCCATAAGGTTAGGTAAGGGAGAGCAAATTGAAAGGTTGGAAGAGGGGCTAATATTGAGGGCTTAAGTCCTTAAGATAATAGTTTATTATAATTCCAAAGTGGTGTGAAAGGTATATTTTTATCCTAAGTTCCTAGAAAAGGGAATGCATACTTGATGGAGTGCATGCAGCTTCATGGGAGACATGTGTTGGCCTAGGCACATGCAATTTAACCCAACAATTGAGTTGTGATGGGGGTTCATCCTCCATTCTTTCGTTCATTGTCGGAACCATGTGAGGGGCCATCTAATCTCTACATACCCTCACACAATACTGAAACCAGAAAACTGTGATGTTTTCCTGAGAAGTAGATGCATCCTCAGTGTGAACGGTTTGAGTCTACATTTGACCTCTGCATTGATTTCTTGTCACACAACCTGAAAACTAGTGGAAAACCAGTGGACTGAGTTATGTCCCCTATGTGTCCTATGAACCCAGTTTATCCACACTGCAAATATGAGTTCATGCTAACTATTTGGGTTGCTATATTCTGTGAAAGATGAGCATACCATAATTTTCTATGTCGTGTGTGTTATAACTATGGGTTGTTGTGGCCATAGAGTCCCTTGGATGAGTGTGAATTTCTACCATCATTTTTTCCTTTATGAGACTTACTGTTTTCCTCCTTGTGTTGGAATGGAGCTAAAGAAGCAGGTTGTCATGCCTGTGTGCAACACTGTCTCCAGGTGAGTGAGGTGGTTATGGTTGAAGAAGAAGGTTTTAAGTCCTATGAGCGACTCTCTCCAGGTGAGAGAGTGCGCAGAGGAAGTGAGAACTCCTAGAAGGGGTCTTGTAGCTGCCATAGAGCTTGAATAATTCTGGCCCAGCCTGTTGTTGAAGCCTGAGGCAAGGGAGGTTTAACAACCGAAGGACTATCCTATGTGACAGTGAAGGTGTATACTCATGGGGTGGGACAAGCATGTGGGGAATGAGAGTCTATGAGAAGTCTACATATGTGGCTCTTGGGAGAGAATCCATCCTCAAAAACTGTGTGTCTTCCTATTGACCTTGCATAGCCTAGCATTCCCTTTCCTGGTGGATCTTAGTCCCATATCGGGGGTGAATTACTGATGAGAGTGATGAGCAACGTGGTATAAGGCTGGGAGGTTCGTGGAAGGTATGGACGCAGTTGGTGTTATTATGCCAGTTAAAAATATAAGTATTAATTATAGACTTAATTCATATGTGATGCATGTATGTGTATTGAAATGTTATCATGTATTCTATTGCATCTTTGAATTGTTGTTAATTCTATTAAGTCTATATGTTAGCAATAACTCTGTGATTACTTTGTATTGTTTGGTTAAATTTCATTAAACATGTATGTTATATATATATGTATGTGAATGTTCCACATAACGCTCGTTGCCTGACAGTGGGGTTGATGGCTAGGGACATTAAAATGTGGTATCAGAGCCATGTTTCAACACTTAGCCTATATGGGCTAGATAAGCGGTCTTTAGACCTGAGTTTTCAAGAAGGAATTGTGTCTAGAGGAACTATTTTCGGACCTCAGAACCTTGATGAGTGTTGCGAAGTTACCTTGGACATGTTACGAAGCTCTGGAGGAGTAGAGGTATCATACAACCATGATAGACGTGGTATTGGACCAGAGAGTAATGTGGACCATAGGATCTGTTCAAAAGGAAGGGAAACCCTTTTACGAACATCAAATCTGGAGAAGGTACAGGAGGGTTATCCTGCAAACCTTTTAGAGTTCGGAAATCGGGAGAAGCGAGGTATGCTGAGGCACAAACTTCTGAAATCTAAATCTCTGAGGTTCTACAAGAGATCTACACCATAGATATAGGAGGAGAGCTTGATCATTAGTTCTTCTAAAGTCATGCTCGGGTTAGTCGCGAGAACCCTTCGTAATTCACAAAATTGGAAGATGGGAAGTGAAGAGAGGTGAACATATCCGAAGCCAGAAATCACAAAATGGATCTCAACCATTGGTTACAGGAGAGATAAGGACCTTCAATGATCCAGAGAGAATTCAGAACTATGGCAATCAGGAGAAGAGGACTGCACTGAGGAATAAAAATCCAAAACCTAAAACCTCGAAGTATCGATGGATATATACACCATATATCTGGAGAAAATAGCTTGACCATTGGATCAATCAAAAGATAAGATTGTAATTTTGGGAGTTTAACTGTTGGGAGAAGTGGGATGTGTCATTGAACAAACTCCCAAAGTCCAAATTTCCAAAGAGAAAGAGTAGACGTGGTGGGTTCGGATGACATCGCTTGGGGTGATGTGGACCTTCCTAGGTGTGCCACATGCCATCACCTTAGTTGGTAAAATTTGTACTATGTAGTTTGAAGGCTAGATAATATTAGAAGTTAGGGCCCAGGTCATATACCAACATCACAATCAAAAGATCCTAGCAGGAGGAGCTAGTGCCTAGGATATTCTCGATTCAAAAAATCAGGAATCGAGAGTATCGATTTTTGCCCATAGTTGAATACCCGAAATGAGAAATCGTGAAGAACCCTTTTTTATTAGGTGAGTGGTCATGAACGATGATCACGTGGGTTGGGGACTAAGAGAAAAGGGACTAGTATAGAAAAGTTGTTACAGAACTGAGAAAATCTTGAAAAATTTATGAAATCTAAACATTTTCTTGACTTAGATTGTTTTATGAATGCTATGGAATTTGTTAAGGAATGATGTCCTGACAAATTTTTGTTGTCTATAGGTGTGTTTGCATAAGTTTAGCGAGTGCCAAAACCATTTAGAGTTGCCACTGAGTGTAGAGAAATGGATGGGACAGAAAATGCTTCCAGTTCATAGAATGAAGCTAAAGGGATGGATGTTCACTTGGGAGTTGAAGGATAAAACTCCAATGGGCATGAAGAGGAGATAGATAAGGAAGGAAACATGATGAAAATCATTGAAATATTGCAAAAAGATGCCCAAAATCACTGAGAAGATAGCATAAAACTCAGGAAAGATCAGGAAAAACAAGGTGAATTCAACATAAAGTTGTTAAAGAGTTTGGATAGAATCAAAAAGAAATTGGAAAAGGAGAGTGACTCCAACAAATCAGGGAGCCATAGGACCCTTGAGAGGAAAATAATATCATGGAGTGTTAGTAGCCATCGACATCGCTACCTAAATAATTCTAGTAAGGAAGCACACAATAGTTCGAGCCCATCTTCTACTAGAAAGTACATGAGCTCTGGAGTCTATGAATTGAAGGGAGAAATGAACAAGGTTAATCCCCCTACATTTGATGGAGAAAACAAGAAGGAGTAATATGTTGAAACATGGTTGTTGGGCATGAGGAAATATTTCCAGCTGCATAATTATTCCACTCATGCAAAAGGTAGAAATTCAATGTATCAATTGAAAGGAAAAGAATCCATGTGGTGGGATGAACTTGTAGAGGTACATGACATTAGAGAGAAAGATATCACTTGGAAATAATTCAAGAGGTATTTCAAGAATAAATACTTGACTAAAAGATACTATGACAGAAAGATGAAAGAGTTCTTTGAACTCAAGTTTGGAAGCATAACCATTGGTGAGTATGAACGAAGTTTTTTGGAATTACTAAAGTATGTTCCATTCATCAAGGATGAGACTTTCAAGATTCAAATGTATCTGAGTGGACTGCCACCTTCCATTGGGGACAAGATTCAGTAAGATGAACCTAATACTATGGAAGTAACTATAATAAGAGAGAAATAATTATACGAGCAACAAGGAGAGAAGATTATTTTCTGGAAGTCTTGGGAAGACAAAAAGAAATTCAATATGGATCAGAGGAAGAAGGGAACTAAGCCACCCTTTTTCAGAAATAGTCCTCAGGGACATCCATTGTTTAGAGAGCACAGGAAGGATGAAGTGGGTGAGAAAATTCCAAGACCGCTACCTATGGAATGTTGGGGTTGTAAAGGGAACCATAGGTACAGATATTTCCCCCACAAAAATGATAAAGTGAGAGTTTTCCACAATGTACAGCAGGCTGAAACAATGGAGGACATGGGCAATAGAATACCAAGGATCTACGCAGCCCTGGAAAATAAGAAAGTAGAATATAAATCTCACATGATTGAAGTGGAAGGTATGATTAAGAACCAACCATTTACTATTTTAATTGATTCATGGGCTAGCCATAGTTATATAGATCCTAGAATGGTGGAAATTTTGCAATTGTCGAGAAGAAAACATGAAAATTATTGGTTAGTGCAGTTGGCTATAGGAACCAAGAGGAAAGTCATGGAATTAGTTAAGTCTTGTCTAGTAGACATGAATGGACTGAACAAAAGGGATGAATTGAACATTATGCCTTTAGGTTCTTATGACTGTCTACTTGGGATGGATTGGTTGGACCAACACCATGCCATCCTAGATTTTCGTAACAAGGCATTCACTTGCCTAGATGAGGAAGGAAATCGATTATTTGCAGCTGAAGAAGTGATACAAAAAAGGATATCAATTATTTGAATCCCATGTGGAGGAAACACCTATGGATAAGGTGTCGAATATTGAAGATCATGCGGTACTAAAGGAGCTTGAATATGTATTCTAGGACGTACCAAGACTACCCCCAAAGAGAGATATTGACTTCTCTGTAAACTTGATTCCTGGAGTAGCTCTAATGTCGAAAGCTCCTTACAGAATGAGTACGTCGGAGCTGAAAGAACTATAGTTGTAGCTTGAGGATCTTCTAAAGAAGGGGTATATATTCCCAAGTGTGTCACTGTTGGGTGCCCTGGTCCTATTCATAAATAAGAAGGATGGGACGCTGAGATTGTGTATAGATTTTAGACAATTGAACAATGTAACTGTAAAGAACAAATATCCTCTATCAAGGATTGATGACCTCTTTGATCAGTTGAATGATGTGAAAATATTTTTGAAGATAGACCTCAGGTCGGGATATCACCAGGTAAGGATAAAGGATGAAGACATCAGCAAGACTTCCTTTAGAACAAGGTATGGTCATTACAAGTTCACAGTGGTGTCATTTGGACTATCGAATGCACCCGCTATTTTTATGTGCCTGATGAATGATGTATTCAGGGACTATCTAGACAAGTTTGTCACAGTCTTCTTGGATGACATTTTGGTGTATTCCAAGTTGGAGGAAGAGCATGAACAACATCTAAGGATGGTGTTGCAGGTGCTAAGAGAACACCAATTGTATTTCAAGTTGAGAAAGTGCTTGTGTTATCAGAAGTAGATCCATTACTTGGGGCATATTATTTCTAAGGATGGGATAGTTGTAGATCCTGAGACAATTGAGGCCATCAGAGAATGGTCAACGCCCAAGAATGTGAAAAAACTCAGATCCTTTATGGGTCTAGCTGGTTATTATAGAATTTTTATCACAAGGTTCTCAAGGATAGCTCATGCTATCACTTCCTTGAAAAGGAAGGAGAAAAAATTTCAATGGACAGAAAAATGTGAGAAAAAAATCCAATGATTGAAGCAATTGTTAACCAGTGCTCCAATCCTGAGGATTGTATATTCGAATGAAGACTTTGTAGTGTGTATAGATGCATGCAAAGAATACGTGGGAGGAGTCCTCAGTCAAAATGGATTCGTAATTTGTTATGAATCAAGAAAGTTGAAGGAGCACAAAAGGAACTATGCAACTCATGATTTGGAGGTGGCATCCATAGTACATGCTCTAAAGAAATGGAGACACTACCTCATGGGAAGGAGGTTTGAACTGAGGACATACCATAATAGTCTGAAGTATTTTTTTGACCATCCAACTTTGAATGCTAGGAAGAGTAGCTTGTTGTCATTTCTTTGTGAGTATGACTTTGATATCAGGCATATCAAAGGAAAGGAAAACAAGGTGGCTAGTGCGCTCAACAGGAGAGTGCATGAAATACATGCTACAACCATTAGAATGTATCAAAGTGATATTAACAGCGTAATTTTGGAAGCTGCAAATGCATATATGCAGTACATGGAGTTGGTAGCAACTCTACAACAAGGTAAGATGCCACAGCAAGTGGAAAATTATAAATTGGAACTTGATGGAACTCTTTTGTACAAGAAATTTTTTTATGTACCTAGTATCTAGAACTTGAAACTTATGATTTTGAAAGAAATGCATGATGTGCCTTATATTGGGAACCCTCGATATCAGAAAATTGTGGTAGCAACCAAGAGCCATTACTTTTGGCAAAGTATGAAGAAATAAATTGCAGATACATCGCCAAATGTATGGAGTGTCAGAAGTTTAAAGCTAAGCACATGAACCCAACAGGGTTACTGCAAGCTTTACCCATTCCTAAGTGGAAGTGGGAAGTAGTGACAATGAATTTTATCATAGTATTACCCACAATAGGAAAGCAACATGATTCAATCATGGTGGTGGTGGACAAGCTTATGAAAGCTGCCCATTTTATCCCATTGAAGACTACTCACAAGGCAACCAATGTTTTCAATATATTTATGAGGGAAGTGGAATGATTACACGATATCCCCAAGACAATTGTGTTTGACAGAGACTCAAAATTCACCTCAAAATTATGAAAAGGATTATTCAAGGGGTTTGGAATGTGTAGTGTCCCCAAGGTTGAGCCCCGTTACAGATCATGATAAATGAAATGAATGGTAAATGTTTTCTATAGGTTGGTGAGGCAAGTTTTGTATAATATGGAAGGCTTATGTGGTTGTTAGACCAGGAAGCCTAAGTTTTTGAAGGCTAGGAGCCTGTTGTTGTACTTGTATGTATGCAGAATATTTAATAAAACATAAACATTGCCAGGTGCAGACTGACCATGATGAATGAGTGAAGGGGGACTGAGCATCCACAGAATGGGAAAGGAACTAGGGGTTGGAAGGTGGGAAAGGGGCTGAGTGATGAGTCTAGGGGATAATCCTAGGGGCTTAAACCTGGAAATAATATTTTAATATTGTTTCAAAAGATATGTGCATCATACGTTTTATCCTAAGTCCTTTTGGAAGGACACGTGATTTCCCAAGTGGTGGGAGGAACGCATGCAGTTCCCAGGGTCACAAATGTCCACACTGACACATGCAAATAAAATGGGAAAGGAACAACAGTGAGGGGGATCTCTCACATTCCATTCGACCCGACTACTCTGAGTAGGGCCAGTTTGCAAGAAACCTCAAATATGTCTGTTACAGAGAGGAAACCTGGGAGGGGTGCTGAAGAATGCGTGTTTACCCTTGTTCAGAGCCATGAAGTCTGTCTATGAGAGAAAACTAGTGTGTGCATTCCCTGAACAAAATTTCCATGTCAATTTCGGGTAAGAGTCTCTGTTTGCCCAGGAAAAGCTAAGTGATCTTGTGCATGGAGCCCTATTCTGAAATCTTGACCGAGAGAACATCATGTGATTGTTGAACTAGTTCTTGGGAAGCCTGTGTCCATTTTCCCTGTGTTTGTTGTGGCACGCAGTTCTGGGCTGCGTGAGGCTGGTTGGCCTGTGAGCGACTCCCTCCAGGTGAGAGAGTGCACAGAGGAAGGAGAGAGCTCTTGGAAGGAACCCTATAGCTGCCACAGAACCCGGAGACTTCCGATCCGGTCTGTTCCTATAACCCAAGGTAAGGGAGACTGGCAACCGAAGGACTGTCCAGGTGATAGAGAAGGTGCACTCTCCTGGGGTGGAATAGTCATGTGGGGAATGAGGGTCTATGGGTATTGAGCATGGGAGATTCCTGGAGAGCATTCTTCCTAGTGGTTGTGTGTGACTGAATTCCTTGTAACCTCAGTATGAGTCTGGATTCCTTGCCCTGGGGTGGAGCTCAATCCTAGCTTGGGGGTGATCCACTATTGAGTTGAGGATCAGTGCAGTCTATGGTTGGGAGGTTCATGGAAGGCCTTCATTTGGTTGGTGGATTCCACCATTGATAAAGATAAGTATCTGAATTGTGTTTTGATCATGTTTTTCATGACTGAGTTGTTTATGTATCATGTTTTCTGCTGTGTATATGAATTAATATGATAAGGCTAAATGCTTGTGGAATATAGAAGTAAATCATATGTTTTACTCTGATTTAAATGTATTACTTTTCTTGAATGCATGTGGTTATACAATTCCAGTATGAGTTATGTAAAAGTGCGTGTACAGATTGGTAACCGAGAGTGATAAAATCCTTGGATCCTGAAAAAGGTACACTACAAAATGGTATCAGAGCGAAGGTTTCGACTCTGAGCCTAGATGGGCTAGTGGAGCAGTCTTTGGACTACGAATGCGAGGGGAAATTGAGTTGGGAGGACCAATTTCGGACCCTGGTTTTCTTTGAAGCGTCGAGGAGACACTTGATGAGTTTTTATTAAGAAATCGGGAACTTTAGCGGTGTAGTGAAACTGCAGCCGATGTGGTCTACGACCACGGGGAGATAGGTTTCTACACCAATGGTGTTAGAACCTTAGGATCCGTTCAGGAGGGAAGGTAAGCCCTCGTGACTGTTGGATCTGGAAAAATTTGTGTAAGGATTAAAATTCCTTTGGAAATGGTAGAGGGGTGTGGAAATTGCGATATGCGAAATCCTGAGTTAGTTAGAAATCGTCTGAGCCGTCAGATCTCAGTTAGAAAACTCGACAGCCATTGGATCTTCCAGGAGGTGTCTGAAGGTTAAACCTCAGAAACTAGGGGCGAAAGCTCCAAAATATATCTAAACCGTCTGAAAGATGGAGGACATGTGCCGTGAGATTTCCCATTTCAAGAAATCGGGAATCGCGATATCGGGAGTCATGATGTCAGGAGGTCAGGAATTTTCATAGTAAAAGCCCTGGGAATGACCTGAGCCGTCCGCCTGAGGAAGGATGCACGTCACGCGATCATCCAATTCAGAGATCCGGACACCCAGACTCACATAGGTGAGCATTTTTTATCTTGCACTGGGCGAAGTCTCGAGATTTGATCCGAGCCATCCAATAGTGGAGCCACGTGGTGGAGATCAAGCGACCCATCGGTATACAGGCTACCAGGGTTTTGAGTTGACAAAGGATTTGGTCATCGGGGAATAAAAAGTCCCAAAGTCCCAAGATTGAATCTGGATCATCCATTCGTTGTGGACATGTGGCAGTAATCTAGGCAATTGGGGAAATTCCCGATAGAAGAGTCATCCATCGGAAATTAGGGTTCGGGGAATCGCGAATCCTGAGGACACTTATGTTTCAGCTTTGGAAAGTTTGAAACTCTGATAAGAGTAAAATAATGTGATCTTATGAGAGGAGGTTACATGGACCTTAGCATAGCCGAGGGGGCTAAGGCAAAGGCGCATCGGGAAATCAGGGATCGGGAGTTCATGAGGACAGGAACTCATGTCGTCGGGGATCACGAAACCCCGACACCTGAAGCTTCAATCGGGAGATGTGCTAGGTGGACACATGAAGAGTACCACGTGCTAGCGAGTGTGAAGAAAAGAGAGAGAGGTGGGACCCGATGACGTCGTTGGAAGCAACGTGGATCCTTATGAAATTTCCACGTGCCACTGTGGTAGTGGGCAACAACTGTGCTGTGGACCCGTAGGGTAGAGTGAGTCAGAAATTCAGAAGTTGGGGCTTGGAGAAAAAAGCAGGTCTGAAAGATTCATGGATCGAAACCCTGAAACTTGAAGTCTCAAAATGCCGAGAAGATGGAAGCTCCGAAAACCCGAAGTTCTGGGTACCAAAACTCAAGGTCCCGAAAGTCCCAAAATATCAGAAATTGAAGTTTTGGATACCTGAAAAACACAGAGCTGAACAGAGCTCAGACAATTCGTGAAATTGAAACACTTTATTAAACATCGATGGTTATGAAATATGATGAATTGTCAAGAGATGAAGGCTCGACAAATTCAAGTCGTTTGCGTATTAGATTGCAGAAGGCTAATGAGTGCCGGAAATGTTTGGAAATTGCCTCAAATGCAAAGAAATGGGAGAGATACATAATACTTCCAGTTCAAGAAACTTGTTTAAAATGAAATGTCTTTTATTTTGTCTGAACTGGTTTATGAATATTGTGGATTGTTCACAAAGGTTTAATGGCCTGACAAATTTCAAATTTAATTGCACAGAGTGTGTGTGCAGAGTTCAACGAAGTCCAGAACCCCAGTTAATCAACGCCAAGTATGGAGTGGGGAAAAGTGCAGTTTACCCCTGAAATGGAAGATGAACAAGAGGGAAAGGATGTTAACCTGGGAGTCGAAGGATCGAACTCTAATGGGCATGGAAAAGAGATGGATAAGGAAGGACATATGATGAAAATCATTGAAGGGTTTCAAAGAGAGGTCAAGGAGCATCGAGCTGATAGCCGAAAGCTCATGAAAGTCAGGGATCGACAAGGGGAATTAAACTTAAAATTATTGAAGAGATTGGAAAGAATAGAGAAGAAACTTGAGAAGGGAATAGACTCAGGTATGACAGAGAGTCCCAGAAATTATGGGAGAAGAAGTAGATCGAGGAGTGGTAGCCGACATCATAGTCTCTCCCAAAAACATTTGGACAGGGAGACAGACAATAGTTCGAGACCGTCCCCTACCAAAAAACATCAAAAATCTGTAAGGGAGAAATTGAAAGGAGAGATGAATAAAATTAAACCTCCAACATTCGATGGAGAACATAAGAGGGAGGAAGATGCCGAGACATGGTTGCTGGGCATGAAGAAATACTTCCAACTGTAGAATTATTCTGCCCGTGCAGAAGGTAGAATTGCAATGTACCAGCTAAAAGGAAAAGTGTCCATATGGTGGGATCAGTTTGTGCAAGTGCAACACATCAGAGAGAAAGAGGTCACGTGGAAGGAGTTTAAGAGGTATTTCGAGAAGAAATACCTGACTAAAAGATACTATGACAGAAAGATGAAGGAGTTCTTCGAACTCAAGCTAGGCAACATGACCATTGATGAGTATGAATGAAGTTTTCTGGAACTACTGAGGTATGTTCCATTCATCAAAGACGAGGCTATCAAAATTCATAGGTATCTGAGTGGACTGCCACCTTCCATTGGTGACAAGATTCAATACGATGATCCTAATACCATGGAAGAAACCATAAGAAGGGGGAAATGCCTATATGAACAACAAAGAGAAAAGCCTACCTTTAGGAAGGCTTGGGATAACCAGAAGAGGTTTAAGAAAGAACAGAAGTAGAAGGGAAGCAATCCTTCCTTTTTCAGAAATAGTCCTTGGGGACATTCATCTTTTAAAGAGCACAGGAAAGTTGAAGGGAGTGAACAGATGCCAAGGCCTCCACCCATGGAGTGTTGGGGATGAAAAGGGAATCATAGGTACAAAGACTGCCCCCACATAAAAGACAAAGCAAGAACTATCCATACTATTCAGTAAGTTGAAACAATGGAGGATATGGGCAAAAGAATGTCGAGGATCTACGCAGCCCTAGACAATAACCAAGTAGAATTTCAATCGCACATGATTGAAGTGGAAGGTATGATCAACAACCGACCACTTGTTATTTTGATTGATTCAGGGGCTAGCCATAGTTATGTAGATCCTAGAGTGGTGGAAAGTTTTCATCTAACGAAGTGAAAACATGAGAAGTCTTGGTTAGTGCAGTTAGCCACAGGGACCAAGAGGAAGGTCACTGAATTGGTTAAGTCGCAGTTAGCCACAGGGACCAAGAGGAAGGTCACTGAATTGGTTAAGTCTTGTTCAGTGGACATGAAAGGAATGAGCACTAAGGCTGAATTGAATATTCTACCTTTAGGCTCATATGATTGCTTAATTGGGATGGACTGGATGGACCAGCACCATGCCCTTCTAGATTGTCATAAAAAGAGATTCACATGTCTGGACGAAGAAGGAAATCAGGTAAGATTTCAAGGAATTACCAGAGTCGTGGCTGTTAGAGAAATCTCAGCCATGCAGCTAAAGAAATGTTACCGGAAAGGCTATCAATTATTTGCAGCCCGAGTGGAAGAAGTATTCCAAAATGTGGTCTCGAATATGGAAGACCACAGGGTGCTCAAAGAGTTTGAGGACATGTTTCAGGAGGTTCCTGGACTACCTCTAAAAAGGGAAATTGACTTTTCTATAAATCTAATGCCTGGAGCAGCTCCAGTTTCGAAAGCTCCTTACAGGATGAGTACGCCAGAGCTGAAAGAGTTGCAACTACCGCTCGAAGCGCTACTAAAGAAAGGATACATTCACCCCAGTGTGTCACCATGGGGAGCCCCGGTCCTATTCATGAATAAGAAAGATGGGACGATGAGGCTGTGCGTTGACTTTCAACAGTTGAATAAAGTCACTGTCAAGAACAAATATCCTTTGCCAAGGATTGATGATCTTTTTGATCATTTGAAGGATGCGAAAATATTTTCGAAAATAGATCTCTGATTTGGATATCACCAAGTGAGAATAAGGGATGAGGACATCAGCAAGACCACCTTTAGAACAAGGTATGGTCATTATGAGTTTACAGTGGCATCGTTTGGATTGTCCAACGCGTGAGATCGGAA
>CBVK0100862630.1:0-17076 GCA_900067695.1 Picea abies | reverse complement strand
TAGGTTTAGTAGAAGAAGGGGCTTCTTCTAACTCTGGTGGAGGAGGGGGTAAAAGATCTCTCTGTGGAGAATGACAAGCTTCCTCCTCAATTCTCGCGACCTCCTTGATGAACTCTTGATATTGAACAAGAACTATGCCCTTTCTCTTCTTTCTAGTACCTGCTTTAGCAGCACTGGTGGATGGTAAAGGGCTTTCTATCCGTGACTGAGGAGAAGATGCTATATCAAACTTAAAGTGAGAAGCAATAACAAAATGTTCCCATGAAATATCTTTCTTACCCAGTTCTTTAGAAACTAGCATTCTAATCAATCTAGAGTGAAAGATGCTAGTATCCACAACCTTAGACTTGGATTGAACCCTGTCTAACATATTGCCTATGCTCCTTAGAAGATAGTAGGGAATGTTCATTTCAAATTTTCCAGTAAAATGCAACAAAATTCTTATATGGTATTGGTACAGTGTATTAAACCTTCCTTCACATGTAAAGTACCTCTGAATGATCCTCAATATCCTCTCAAACTATTCAATCAGATGATTACTTGGCACACCTTTAGTCAGATTATCAGCTTAATGTTCAGGCTTCAAGAAATCTTTGGCATATGTTGCATCTAAGGCCATGGCTTTAAACCATTTCTCACTTGTGATAGGGATTCGTGTGGCAGCTAAAATAGAGGCCTCATACACCTCAAATTCTAATTCCCCTACCTTAGTCTTCTAGCCATCAAAATGTAAGGAAAACTGCCTTGTCACCTCAGGATGACCTCTTTGAATATTATGGAAAAAAGAGAGGCATCCCACCCTTCGAAAAACTTCTTTGGCCATGGGATCTGTCTCAAAAAGATGTATATCCATAGGTTTAGTTCTAACTACCTTACCCCCTTGTGTGACTTCTTCATATGAGGAGTCTCCATAGTTTAGGATAGGAGATTATTATGGCTATAGAGTGGTGATAACTAGGAGGAGCTAAAGTCAAGTCTCAAGTGGACAAAGCCGTGCTTTTACTAGAACTTCTCTTAAACCAGACTGGTTGCTAACTAGCTAAACTGGTTGTGGAAATCCCACCCTTGGATGTGTGTAGGTATGAACACTTAACTGGTTGTGGAAATCCCACCCTTGGATGTGTGTAGGTATGAACACTTAGAAAATGAGAGGATACCCTGTAATTGGCCTTTGAAACTGGGTATAAACAACCCGATTTAAGTGTCAGATGAGTCAGGGGAAAAATAATGTTGTAGAGTAGTGCCTCTAAGTAGCACACCGCACATGCAGAGGATAGGACTTGCTTGGATGTTGTGAGCTTAGTAGAAATGGTGGGTGGATGTATCAAACTTCGATATGCAGGTAATGAGATGTACAAGTTTGAAAGGAGGGAAGAAAATGATAGGATGGCATGAGGAAAGATCTCCTCTAGCTATGCAGGCCCGATAACCAAAATTTTGAGCGCTATCTCTCCTTGAAATTTATGTGCAAAGGAGGAAAACACATAATACATGTAGAATAAAATCGGTTTGAAGCCTCAACAAGATTTCAAGAAGAAGTCATGAGCATATCGGCCTCTGAATCTACCTCAACATCAGAATTGGTATCATTACTGCTCACTGGTCAGAACTAGGAGTTTGCACAGTGCAACAATCTTGAGTTTAAAAAAAATCACAAACCGTTATCATAGCTCGTAAATATGAGATCTTGAAAGCATATTTTAACCAAGTCCCGACGCTGAAAACAAGGAAGAGATAACATCAATGTTGTAATCATAAATCATGGTGGAATATGATGAATGAGGAATGCGCTATGGAAACTCTTGATGAGTGGGCAATGCTTCATTTCAAAAAATGATTGGATGGGTAAGCAAAGGACAACAAGGCAGGGCTACGAGGGCATGAGTGAGGAAAATGGCCTATCAAATCAAGCTATTCGTGGAGTGAATCGATCCTAGTGACAAGTCATGAGGGGATCAAAGATAGATCATGGAAAAAATGGTCCTAAGTCCAAATTTGAATGAGGTTTAAAACACAAGTCATGACTCAATACTTTATTTATCAAGGGGGCCCTAACAAACACACTTTTATATTTAGTATAAATAAGAGGCGAGGGTATGAGAACCCTAGCTTGGAGATTATTGTAACAGAGCGCTGCTCTACTGGAGGTTTCCCCCTCGAAGAGGCCTGTGAACATTGCTATCTGAATCAAAGTGTTATTTCTGTTTCTATTTCGTATATCATTTATGTGTATTGTGAAGATTATGCTGGATATTTTACTGTCATTCTGTCATTTCTAGCATTTCATTTTTGTTCTACATATTTTATATATCTGGTATCTTGCATGACTCAATACTTTATTTATCAAGGGGCCCCTAACAAACACACTTTTAAAAGGGTCAAATTAAAAAAAAATAAAATCTAAGGCTTAGGAAAAGATAAAACTAAATGCTAAAAACCCAAGGCAACTTGGTGTGATAACACATCCAATAATCCCTCCAGGGAAAATACTCAATCTCCCATAACCATATCTCACATAATCACCAACATCCAACTACAAGAAAGCATGTAACATATCTTTTTGATCCTGTAGATAGATATGCTATACGTGAACACTGTCAAACTTCCTGTAGCCTCTCCTCAACTTCTGCAACTAGATTCACTCCTCAAACTTTAGATCTGTTAGTGCCTCACATGACGAAGCCATCTATCCCACAGGGCTTTGTGTGACAGACTATAGGTAAACCACGAGGATGCCTCATGAGACATTTACTGTCTAACCCACGAGGATGAAACTAATCAGGGTTTTTCATGATCTTCCCGCTTCCTTCCACAACTGCAAAAATTTGCCTTCACTCTTTCTTTTCTACCTCATACTTGCACAACTTCAGATGTATCAATGAGTACCTGTAATAAACCTTTCACAAGATAGATATTCAATGTGCTCAATAGGTGGTAATGGGAGTCTCTTTCTCTCTTATTTATACTCTCCAAGTGCCTTCCTTTAGGGGTCATATTCTAACTATTTTACCCAACTTCCCTCTTTTAGGGCTAACCCCCTTTCTTGTTGCAACTACTTTACCAATAATTAGTAAACTCACCACTTCTTGTTGCAACTAATTTATTTTTAATTGTTTTCTTATCTCAACAACTTTATCCATGATTAACTCCTAGTTACACCCACTTTGACTAGTAAACTTCTTGATAACTTTCTAGGAGCTTCTAGAATAATTGACTTCTTTGTTGACCTTCTAGGGGCTTCTAGAATATTCATGAGTGTCCTCCAACTCCATTAAGACATATCTCCTCAACTGTGAGGAACCATGTGATGTAGCACATATCATCGGAAACAACACGACATATACTATCCATCTAAGATAGTATTCCCTACAATTTCACTGATCTTCATGTATTTATTCCTCATACTAACTCAGGTTCATTAACCACACCTCTGGGGCTACCATAATTTTCTACCAAAGTTGCTTGAAGGGTTGACATCAATGAAAACCAACCCAATCTATCAACAAAATGAAATGAACAAACACGAAAGCTAAAGAGTCTCTCTTGTTTTATAAAATAGATCAGCTCCCTGAATGTAACAAGGACCTTTTCCCTTCGTAAATGAAGGACGATACTATTACTGCTAAATGAATAAAGATTAAGAGGCATTTTGGAAATCTGTCATTTTGGTGAATGTCTATGAGACTATTCTTTGTGCATTTTTCTTCTGTGTGAGTAGCATCAAATTCTGTTGTTTGAATTATTTCTTCGCTATGTTCTATATGCTCATGTTGTCATATGTTTCCTTATGAGTACATAAATAATTTTATGAATGCATTGTACAACTGATTGTTTATGTATCTGTAACATTTTTGTTATCACTTATCATTAGCATACATGCATTATTTTTGGTTTCGTTGATATTATCTTTCATTGTACTCATTATTTTTGTTTTGTTCTCGTGATATGTTAGAAGTAGTTAGATTATGTCAGTTTGATTTCAGTTAGATTAGACTCAGGATTAATTAGAATTCTTTGGGGGACATTCCGTTGTATTTCCCCTTTTTATTCTTTTTAGTCAGAGTGGAAACCAGGACCACATACTGGTCAGAAACACTACACCAAACGAGAGTAGGTCTAATTGGGACCTGTCATCGATCGTTCTCCCTTACCTTCTTGACAGACCATTTGGACCTGTCAACAGGCGGATAAGACTAAAAAATACATGCATAAGATAGAAAACCTCAAACTTAGAGGGATGAAAAGGTAATTTCAAAAACAATAAGAGACAGTTAGAATTTACAATTCACGAAAGAGTAATTTAAAAAAAGCTGAAAATACGATTTAAGAGTGTGGACGAAATGGAAATCTTGGTTTTTGTCATTAGGGATGAAAATACAAGTCCTCAAGCTTGGGCATGAGATAGAAATGAATGTCAAATAGAGAGATGAAAATTTTATTTTTAATCAATTTTAAGAGAGCCGAAAATGCAAATTCAGTAAAGCTACAATGATCTTGCTTAAGCTCAAAAGATAGAGTTAAAAATGCAATTTATAGCAATCTAAATTTCTTAAACGATTTAGCATATGGGGCAGTCATGTACAAATCTTGAGAGACTTACTTCTTAACTCTCAAAGGATGGAAAAATAAATCAACAGAGCTCAAGCATAAATTCTAAGTAATATGCAAATCCATAAAAATAATGCTCAAGACATCCAATAAACTAGGCACAATTAATCCAATTGCTAGGCTAGGAATTGGCAGAAAACGTAACTCCATGGATGCTAGTTGCATTAATATGATAGGTGCATAAATACAAAGTAAATGACTGTTAGTATTCCTTAACGAATGAATCTTCCTATCACCTATTACTCTATGTATTTACATTAATGTTACAAAACCACAATCCCAAAGATTACTTGTCTAACATTCCCCCCTTAATCCAAAGGGGTGTGTGTGATTCCAAGCATCATTTTGATTTTTTTAAAAATTTCTCTTCCAAGAGATTTGGTGAAGATGCCTACAATTTTGTCATTTTTGGAACAATGTATCAAGTGAATAGTCTTGGCCTCTACATGATATCGAATCATGTGAAACTTTGTGTTGATGTGATTAGTTCAATCATGAAATATGGGATTCTTGGCCAACTTGATTGCAAAAGTATTATCGACTAGAATAGGATTATAATTCACTTGTTTCTATTGCAAATATTCAATTATTTTCCCGAGCCACACAATATCCTTCATCGCTTCTGCAGGTGCCACATATTATGCCCATGTTGTGGAATTTTCCGGAACTGATTGTTTGTGTGATCTCTAGGAGATCATTGTTGATCCAAGAATCATGACATAACATGAAGTTGACACTCCATTTTCCTTATCCCTGACAAAGTCTCAATCAGAATATCCAACCAGGTTGAAGTCATCCACCTTAGAGTACCTAAGTCCAAAATCTTGATTTCCTTTCAAGTATTTTGGAATTCTTTTTGCATCAGATGAATGTCCTTCACAAGAATTTTGCATGGACTTGGGAAGAATCCCAACAACAAATGAAATGTTTGGTCTGGTGGTAGTAAAATAGATAAGACTTCCCACAAGTTGTCTATACTTGGTTTCATCCTCAAATTCATTCCCTTCTTTTGATGTGAGTTTCAAATTCTGTTCCATTGGAGTAGAAACATGATTGCACTCATCTATGCCAAACTTATTAAACAATACTCCAATGTACTTCTTTTGGGAAATGAATATGTCCCTTGCATTTTGAATCACATCAATAGCCAAATAGTAGTGAAGATGTCCCAAATATGTCATCTTGAAGCCTTTATTCAACTCTTTGTTTATAGATGCAATGTATGTTTCAATGTTCCATATTATCAACAAATCATCTACATATACTACAAGACATACAACATTTTTTTCAACTTTCTTGACAAACAAAGTTGCATTGTCAAGTTTGAAATGCTTGAAATTCAATTTCAGAAGATGCTTAGTTAACTTTTCATACCGTGCTCATAGTGCTTATTTCGGGAAATATAAGGATTTGATGAGCTTCCATACCTTATGTTCTTGTCCCTTCACAACAAATCCTTATGATTGAGACATGAAACCATTCTCTTTCAAGTCTCTATTCAAGAAAGAAGTCTTCACATCCATTTGATGAATTTTCCATCCATTTTGTGCTGCCATGGAAAATAGAGTATGGATGGTAGCCCATTTTGCAGTGGGGGGGAACGTTTTCTCATAATCAACACCTTCTTTATGTTCAAATGCTTTTTCCATGAGCCTTGATTTGTGCTTTTCAAGTGAGTCATCTGATATGTACTTATTATTGAATGTTGGAGTACTTCACACACACCTATGATTTCTCTTTCTTAAGGTTTTCCTTATGTTTATTAGTCATTATCCAATATCCTAAACTTTAGGGGAGAATATTCCTCTAGGAGAATATTCTCTTCAGTTTTCACTTTAGTTTGATCAGTTAAGTGGAGTCTAGATGCTACATTGGGATTATCACCATGCAACATTGGGATCATCACCAAATAATGTTCAATGTCCTTGGGATCATCACTAGACTAGTGCATTACTCATGATTTCCTGATCTCCTCCTCACTTCACTCTATTTCAGTTAGTTAACTGAAGATTGATAGACTAGTTAACTCAACTAGGTGGCAGTTCACTCCCGTAACTGCCCGAGAGACTAGACTAGGTGGCAGTTTACTCCCGTAACTGCTGGTGTGTGTCCAGATCACTCTAGACCACCACTATGGCACATTGGATTATCCTCCAGTGTGCATTGGTTGAGTTATACAAAGTATATCATGTGTAAATTATCATTCATTCATTTGGTTAATGAGAATTCTTCCATTCTTTCTCTCCTACTTCTCTTTCTCATATTTTCTCTACAACTATGTATGTCAATTCCTAGCTAGATCTATTCTATGTAGGTTCAACACATTTACATGGTATCATATCTAACAAAATTCTAGGGAAAAGACACACCAAATTATTTTTTCAGGTATCAAAGATTGAAGACAACTGAAAAATGGAAATTTCAAAAGAATTCATTCTTACACCATACAATTTATTTGCATGGAAGGAGAAGATGATCATGCATATTCGAAGCAAATGATTGTATAGGTTAACCATGAACACAAATATAGAACCAACATCATCCATAGAAAAATACAAGTATCTAAATCGAATGGATGAACCGTTTGGAACAATTTGCAGTCTCATTTCTCCTGAACTCCTCTTTCACATATCCTCCTTTAAACCCCCCAATGAAGCCTGGACCACCATGGAAGGGATTGTTTTCAAACAAAACAAGATGAGGGGACACTTGATCGAGGTGGAATTTCTCACATTGGATCTAAAAACCTTCGACAATATCCAATATTTATTTACCAAATATATTGATTTGTTGTTGCAACTCAAAGCTTGTGGGGTTGATAAATCTGACGAGAAACAAATGGTTCTCACCATTCTCTCCAAAATTGGTCTAGTATACTCAGTGTTTGTATCCACATTTCATTTATGTTAGGGTCCTAACCCACACATAGGTAGAATGGTATATTCAGATGTAATAAAGGTCAATATTAATAAGGCCTTGCAATAAAATAGAATAAGTCGAATGTAAGAAGACCTAATAGAAGCTTCTGCTTCTAGAAGGATCTTCCTCTAGATGCTTCTTTTGATAGACATATTTATTATAAATAGGAGTCGAGGGTATGAGAACCCTAGCTTGGAGATTATTGTAATAGAGCTCTGCTTGACCGGAGGTTGCCCCCTTGAAGAGGCTCGTGAACATTGCTCTCAAAATCAAAGTGTTATTTCTGTTGTTATTCTTATATCATTTCAGTGTTATTGTGGTGATTATTCTAGTTATATTGCTGTTATTCTTCCATTTCTAGAATTTTATTTCTGTTCTGCATACTTTTTATATCTGGTATATTACAAGTGGTATCATAGCACTTTCCTTGGCATAAATTGTGGGTAAATTTTTTTTTCAGGGTAGAGACTTATTCTAGCGTCTTTAAGCCACAGAGATCTGTCGTTACATGCATAAACCTGTGGTTGAGGGATTCATACACACAAGAAATACAAGTGGTTCTTAAGCGCACATCTGTGTTCTTAAGCGCACATCTGTTGGCCACCCTTGTAACCCCTGTTGGTACCCCTTCGAGTGGTAGCGCATCAGACATCACCTGTATACAGATCGACCTAGATTTATTAAATCCCTCTTTAGATAAACCAATTGACCACCTGACTGCTATAGTGCCACCAAAAACATCTTTCGAGAAGATACTCTCTAGTACCTGGGTAGTCAGGTAGTACGGCTAAGGGTACAGTCTATCCTCCTTAGTTAGTTCCCTGAGATATTGGGCCGATTACTACTGTTGGATCTCGCACGTATATCAGAGAGCTATAGCATAGGGAAAACCCTTGTTTGTAGAACCCTTGAATACCTAACCCTTGGGGAAAGAAACATAAACAAATTAAAACATACGAGATATATTGTTGCGAAACTATGTTTGGGTTGCCAAGTAAATACACATTTATTTCTGGTTAAGAATTTGGGCATCTCCTCTTTGCAGTATTCTTCAGACCGGAGTATAACTATTCCATAGGTGAGACTTATTCCATTGGATTCATCTCTTCTCCCTTATCACATTAATCCATATCATTTTTCGGAAAAAAAAATGACCCCGCCCACCCCTTTTCAGTTCCCCCATCCTCATGGCCCATACCCGTAGCCAAGACTTGGAAGCTCTCTTCAACACCTTGCAATATGGTCTCATCGAGACCCAACAAGAAGTGAAACAACTCACTACCAATGTTGCCACCATCAATACAACCATGCAGTCCTCAATGGGGGAAATCAAACAATACCTCACCACCCAACTTGAATCTGTCTTTTTGGCACTCTACACCAAACTGCATATCCCTATAGATAACCCTTCCTCTTCTTCACCTCAACATACTGAAGGTGACCATTCCTCTCATTCCCATAACTTTCATAACCATCACTTTCAATGTGACCTACACCTTCCGCGGGTGGATGTGACCAAATTTGATGGCTCAGACCCCACTGGTTGGGTAACCCAAATGAAGCATTATTTCTCTTTATACGACATTACAGATGACTTGGCCAAACTATGGAATGGTGTTCTCCATCTAGATCAAGAACGTTGGCAATGGAGAAAAACTTCTTGTCAAGGGTATATTGCTTGGTCACACTTTATGGCAGAGATTTATGAATTCTTTGATACTGACACCAACCATTTAGGTCGTTTAACAAAGTTGAAACAATCAGGAACAGTGGAAGACTTTATAGCTGCCTTTGAGCACCTGACTTTTCAAACAGAGGGCATGTCTAATGCCATTTTCTGAGAATGTTTTATCAGTGGCCTCAAGGATGAGATTTGGGCCCATGTTCTCATGGCTCAGACTCAAAGTTGGGTGGAGGCTACTAAAATAGCTAAAGAAGCATAATAGGTTGTATCTTCTAAAAAATGAAAACCCTTTCCCTAAACCAGTAAATCCCACTAAAGATCCAAAAATTGACTAAGGCTGAAATGGCTGAACGCCAACTCAAAGGCCTTTGTTATAATTGTGATGAAAAATATTTCCTGGGCCACAAGTGTAAAGAACAAAATATGTTTATGGCCATCTCCGAGGATATTTAAGAAGAGGATATTGAAACTCCCCTTGTGTTTGAGTCACTTGAAACCCCCAACATAAGCCCTCCCTCAAACCCTCCCAAAGTAGAACCGGTCATTTCCCTCAATGCTCTCATTGGCTTCTCTGCTCCCCAAACCCTCAAGCTAATCGGTTACATCAAGCATTGGAAGGTCATCATTCTGGTTGATAGTGGAAGCACCCATAATTTTATTCATCGCCGCATTGCTAAAAAAACTCATTGTTACATCCATGCTGTCAATAATTTCCAAATCATGATTGCTAATGGTGGCTCCATGAAATGTGGAGGGTGTTGTGAAAATGTGTGTCTCCAAATTGGTGACTACGACCTGAAATCTCATATGTTTGCTATAGACATGGGCGAGTGTGACATTGTGTTGGGTGAAAACTAGCTAAGGACTTTGGGTCCCATTCTCATGGATTTTAAGGAATTAACCATGTAATTTGACCAGGAGGGCCACCAATATAAGTTCCAAGGCATCATTGTCGGTTCACCCGAGATCATTAGTTCCCATTGCATGGAAAATTTGCTCAAAAAGGGTCATTCTGGTGTTATTTCTCAACTCCATGCCATCCAAGAAACATAAACACCCTCAGTGCTGGAAGACCTCCAAGCCATCCTTTCTAAACATCAAGTGGTATTTTCCACTCCCCGGGGACTCCCTCCTTCATGTGGTGTTCATGATCATTCCATTCCCCTTGTACTTGGAATCCTTCCTCCCAATATCCATTCGTATTGTCACCCCTTTTCCCAAAAAAATGAAATTGAGAAAATGATCCAAGAACTCCTTAATGCAGGCGTTATCCGCCCTAGTACGAGCCCCTACTCTTCTCCTATGGTCATGGTCCTGAAGAAAGAAGGTTCTTGGTGAATGTTTCCTGACTTCTGTGCCTTCAACAAATTTCCCATTCCTGTCATTGATGACCTCTTGGATGAACTAAGTGGTGCCCAATTCTTTACTAAAATTGATCTTCATTCAGTCTACCACCAGATACGTATGAAAGAGGAAGACATTCCCAAGACTTCCTTTAGAACTCATGAGGGCCACTGTGAGTTTTTGGTCATGCCCTTTGGCTTGTGTAAATCCCCCTCCACCTTCCAAAGCCTCATGAATCATGTCTTTCGTCCTTTTATCCATCATTTTTTCTTAGTTTTCTTTGATGATATCCTCATCTATAGCAAGACCTAGACCGAACATCTTGCTCATGTGGATCGAGTTCTCCATCTACTCTCTCAGCACCAACTTTTCCTGAAACAGTCCAAATGTGCTTTTGGTGCCTCAGAAGTAGAGTACTTGGGTCATCTAGTTGGAAAGGATGGCGTCAGGGTGGATCCTAAAAAGATTGAAGCTATGCAAGACTAGCCTCACCCAAAGACTCTCAAAAGCTTGCATCGATTTCTGGGCTTAACAGGTTATTATCACAAGTTTGTTAAGAATTATGGAAAGATTGCAGCACCTCTCACTACTCTCCTAAACAATAACTCTTTCACTTGGACTCCAGCTGCTACTCAAGATTTTAAAACCTTGAAGATGGCCATGTGCACCACTCCAGTCCTAGCCCTTCCTGATTTCACAAAGACCTTTATCTTGGAATGTGATGCTTCAGGGAAAGGAATTGGTGTCATCCTTTACCAGCAAGCAACTATCTGAAAGAAATTTGGGAAAATCTATCTATGAAAAGAAAATGTTGGCTATTCTGCATGTCGTTGATTTGTGGCACCCTTATCTATTGGGGCAATGCTTCTAAATTAAGACAGACCATCAAAGCCTCAAGTATTTTTTGGAACAACGCATTTCCTCCCCGGAGCAACAAAAATGGGTAACTAAGCTATTTGGCTATGCTTATGAGATCATTTACAGGAAAGGCAAAGAAAATGTGGTTGCGGATGCACTTTCCCACAAATATGAAGATGAAGGATCCATTTTTTCTCTTTCCTTCATTGTACTAGATTGGCTCCAAGCTATTCGCCAGGAATGGCTACAAGATCCCAAAAGTTCGCAGTTGATCCAACAATTGCAATCCAGTGCTCCAGCTCCCCCAGGGTACTCTTGTCTCCATGATGAGCTTTAATATAAAGGCCGTTTATATTTAAGTAAACAATCAAAGCTTAAATCCACTGCACTTTATGAGCTTCATGCTACACCGACAGCGGGGCACTCTAGGTTCACCAAAACCTATGACACGGTCAAACGTTCTTTTTTCTGGGATGGTATGAAACAGGACATTCATAATTTTGTCACCGAATGTGATGTGTGTCAACACAACAAGGGAGAAATAGTCAAATCTACGGGCACACTACAACCACTCCCGATTCCACCTATTATTTGGAAGGACATATCTATGGATTTTATTATAGGATTACCCAAATTGGGAAATAAATCAGTCATCATGGTGGTTGTTGATCACCTTTCCAAGTATGCTCATTTTTGTGCTCTTCAACACCCGTTTAGAGCATCCATGATGGCTCAAATTTTCATGGATCAGGTCTTCAAGCTCCATGGCATGCCACACTCTATTGTTTCTAATCGTGACCCCACTTTCACAAGCAATTTTTGGCAAGTTGAACTGTTCAAGCTACAAGGCACCCAATTGCATCTCAGTACAACTTATCACCCCCAGACTAAAGGCCAAACAGAAGTTGTCAACAATTTTTTGGAAACATATTTGAGGTGTTTTTCCTTGAAAAAGAAAAATCAGTGGGCTCAATGGTTACCCCTAGTTGAATGGTGGTACAACACTTCATACCATACAACTACATGCATGACTCCTTTTGAAGTGGTATATGGACATAAGATACCTTCAGTTCTCTCATACTTACCTGGTGTCTCGAAGGTCCTAGCAGTTGACCAAACACTTACAGTTCGAGAGGCTATTCTCCGTACCCTAAAAGAGAATTTGGTCATGGCACAGAATCGCATGAAGCAACAAGAAAATCAAGGTCTCTCTGAACATCAATTTGAAGAAGGGGATCAGGTGTTTCTTCGCCTGCAACCTTCCAAGAAGAATTCCCTCAAGGCCGAGCATTTCCAGAAGCTAGCTCCCAAATTTTATGGTCCTTATACAGTTCTCAAGAGTGTGGGACAGGTGGCCTATCAGTTAGCTTTGCCCAGTCATTTGAAGCTACATCCTGTTTTTCATGTTTTCTGCTTAAAGAAGGTGATCAGAACCAAGTGCCAAATTCAAACCAACCTTCCTGAGTTAGCCGAAGAAGGATCCATTTGGTTATATACACAAATAGTTTTGGACCAGCGTGAGCGTCGCCTGTGTCAGAGAACCATCAAGGAAGTGTTAATCTAGTGGAAAGATACAACTCCAACAGATGCCACTTGGGAACCAGCTACCATTCTGCAACAATTTCCACATCTCAAGCCTTGAGGACAAGGTTATTTTTAAGGGGGAGGACATGTTAGGGTCCTAACCTGCACATAGGTAGAACAATATATTCTGATGTAATAAAGGTCAATATTAATAAGGCCTTGCAATAAAAGAGAATAAGTCGGATGTAAGAAGACCTAATAGAAGCTTCCGCTTCTAGAAGGATCTTCCTCTAGATGCTTCTTTTGATAGACATATTTAGTATAAATAGGAGTCGATGGTATGAGAACCCTAGCTTGGAGATTATTGTAATAGAGCTTTGCTCGACCGAAGGTTTCCCCCTTGATGAGGCCCATGAACATTGCTCTCAGAATCAAAGTGTTATTTCTGTTGTTATTCTTATATCATTTCAGTGTTATTGTGGTGATTATTTTGGTTATATTGCTATTATTCTGCCATTTCTAGCATTTTATTTTTGTTCTGCATACTTTTTATATCTGGTATATTACAATTTAGTTAGATTCGCATCTAGATCTACCTGGAAGATTCCCTCTCTTGAGGAATTTATCGAGTCTCTGACACAAGAGCAGGGAAAGCTCATCAATATGGGAAAAATCATAGGCCCAAAAGAGCATGCAATTACTATGCAAGATGTTAGCGGTCATCAATATCATAAATATAATGACAAAGACAAAAGGAAATAACATGCAAATTCAAAGAAGGAAGGGTACTCAAAACCCTTCCACGATGCCTTTGGATCCAAAGGGGGAAAGGGAAGAAAAGGGGAGAAATGCTCTTACTACCATAAAGGATTCCATCAAGAATCCACATGTATGTAGAAACATATAGATGTGATGACCCAAATACTTCATCAAAACAACCTTGGAGATCACATCCTCGAGGGTGCCACGAAGGAGAAGCAAGAAGATCAAAATTCGAATAAAGACAATTCTTGCCATGCTTTGATTGCCATCAACTCTCACGATGCTTGGATCGTAGATTCGTGAGAATCACACCACATGGATGCCACAAAAGAAGTATATTCTTCATTGGATGCATGTAAAGGTCCTCCTATTCTGACGAGGGACAACTCTCCAGTCGATGTCACCAACAAAGGAAGGATTGAACTCACAAAGTGAAGCTTCAAGAACTTACTACACATTCCCAAACTTTTCGTCAATAATATCTCCATGTATCAGATGAATAAATTCAAAAACAAAAAGAGAGTCATATTCACACCTGATGCAATGGATATATATAACATGCAAACCAATTCTAGGGTTGTTATCGGCTGGGTAAATCATCAATCTAGACTCTACACATTTTCTGAATTTATTGAACTAGATTTTGCATTACTACTTACCCATGCTGATGAAAGTAAGTGGATATGGCATGAAAGGTTCGGGAATTTAAATTTCATATATATAAAACAACTTAACAAGCAAGGAATGGTTGGTGGTCTACCCGACATCCACTTCTTGTTGTGGGTGGGAATCCCTCCTACAGACTTAGCATTTAAGGGCTCTAATCATGCATGCAGAAAATAACCATTTCAAAAGCCTCAACTCTTTCCTATTCTCCCAACACAAAACCCCACATTCATGCAATACAAAGGTGTAAATGAGATTTGATAACTCTACCTTAAGTCCTTCGTTTGATGTTGATCCCTTTGCTTTCACTCGCTCTTTGATTGCAAGCCTCCTCCCAAAGTTGACCTGCATTCACTTATGAACAAACAAAAAGATGTGAACATGCATTTCATATACTAATTGTTGGGTTAGTTGTGACAATATCATAAAACAAACATTTAACTTGAACACATGATATGATGGGAGGAAAAAAGTATTCCTTTTTGTATTAATCTTCACAATAGTAAACTTACAATATGTGGTTGGCACTGCTTCTCGAAACTGGTCTTGGGCTCCTCTTCAATTGTCCTCCAAATGATTTGCTCTATACTTCTCTTTGCACAAGGATGGATAAAGGTTGGGACAAGGGGAATGCTCAATTGGGTATAGTCTCTTTACTATGATTTTCCTCCTTTCAAATAGGACCCTTACCCCTTCTTTTATAGGCTAGAAGGAGCTAGGTATTTGGTCGAATGACCGACCATGCATGGTTGAAAGGTTTAGTTAACTTGCCCAAAGCTGTGTGTTCTGTCAACAAATTTCCTTTTTTCGTGATTTTGTAGGTACACACAGGCTGTATTGGAGCAGCTAGCGTGTACACACGTGCAGTAATGGAGCAAGGCGCATGGACCTTTATAAAGGGGGTTTTTAAGAAGAGTTGTTCAGTAGTGTTTTGGCAAAGAAGGATTTTGAGATGGCCTGATGCCAGGTAAGTATGTTTGGTGAAAATTAGGGTTATAACAAATGCCCCCTAATGTGTGAGGTCAGAAGAGAATTTAATGGCCGAAATACATTATCAATATTTAGCAACGTACCAAAACTAGTGAGCCCAGGGACTAGAATTTGGGAGGTGCCATCTGCAAAAATAAAAAATTGTCTCACCGAGGCAGGCATACCCATGCTCGAGATGAAATAAAATCATGGCTACCAATCAAACACACTGTATATCCATGTCATATAACTATATAAAGTGTAGCCGCAAGCAATACACAGTGTATCTACATCTCAAAATAAAAAAGATATACATGTATAGTATCCATCTTACAGAAGTTGATAAGGTCTGATGGCTGGAGATGAGTTCTTCAAAGCTCAAGAAACAACTTAAAAATATTCAAAACTCAGGTAGGAGTGTAATATGAGTGTACGAATTCACTACCCAGAGGTCTTCGATGGCTCATCGGTCATGGACTAGAGAATCTTGATGATCAGATTGCAAGCTTCATTGATTTCAAACAAAGACTTGATTGGACTTTCGGGATGGCTGAGCATGAGGGAAAGAGACAAACTGCAGAGGGGCTGACTTAGGCTTGGAAAAACTTCCCTTGGACAATAGCACGACAAATGATGAGACTTGGGCAGCATGGCATTAACATAAGTTCACGAGATAGGAGGCAACGCAAACTCTAAATATGTCTAGAGGAATAACCAAACGGAGGAGGACACAACTCACTGTAGCGGGAACAACTTCCTAAGGTCATATTAAATACCGGGGCTTGATGAACAGATGGAAGGATGTGCTTTATCCAAGGGTGACTCATTATGCTTCCAATACAAAGAAAATACTTTTCCCTTCCTCTTTTTGGGGTATATTTGATTTTTTTGTCTTTTTCAATAATTTTGGAAAAAGAATAAAAGAATGCTACGTTACAAAGGAGGAAGGAGTGTCGCAAACATATGAGATCGAGGCACATGGACAAGACTGATGTTCAAAGCAAGGACACTCGGGAAAAATCCCTCCTGGGGCCAAAGGTGTCAAGACGCAGAGGCAAAGTGCTATAGGGCTTACGTATAAGGCATGCTTCAGATGGTTTAGTTGAGAGCAACATGGAGCCAGCATTATACCACAGACGCAGGTATGCAAATGCAATTAATAAGACACACAATGGTAACGTCCTTCGATGTAAGTTTTATGAGCCCAGAGAAGGTAAGCTTGGCGAATTTTCATATTTAGAGATTCTGAAAAAACGTAAAAGGAGACTCCAATGGGGTACCTTTTTCGAAGGTAGTCTAGTCGGTTCGAAAAAGGGGTAAACTAGCACTGACAAGATGTCTATTCAAAACCATTTTAACGAGTGTGTTCGTGCTATTTTCGTCAATGTGTGAGCAAAAAGTGAGCACTTTGGGCTCTGCTAGTCATGACAGCTGTATGTAAAGAGGTTAGAAAGAAAATAACAAAGCTATTAACAAGAATTAAACAAGAACTAAATAACAACATGAGCATAAAAACAAAAACTAAAAACAAGTGACAATGGAACAAGTTCACCAATAGATAGGCTGATCTGATTAGTGAAATCCAGAGGTACACAAAGGGGAAAGAGGACTTGGGTCCCTTCCTTCTCCAATGGAAGGCTCTTGAGGCCCTCAAGTAGATGCTCTCCTTGCAAATGAAAAGTGGAAATGTGAAATGAAAGAACTCAAGCTTATCCACTCTAATGAGAGATGGAAAGCCTATG
>CBVK0100862629.1:0-27039 GCA_900067695.1 Picea abies | reverse complement strand
TCAACTGATTGCTCTCCTTATGATGAAGGTGAAAATGTGAATGAAAGAACTCCAAGCTTCTCCACTCTAGTGAGAGATGGAAAGCCTATGAAATGGTGTTGGTTATGTTAATTACCAAAGAATGAGTCTCTAGTAATCTCAACAGCATAACAATACAAAGAATTCCTTGAAGAAATGATGGTCATTCATGGATTTTTATAGCCAAGCTTTGAGCTATTGTGCAACCCCTTTTGAATGTGAAAAGGGGCTCTTTAGGGCACCCTTAGGTCTTTGACCAGCCTCCCCCCGTAGATTAAGCTCAGATTTGATGTCAAATCGACTTGGGAGCCGATCCAATAGTGGTTGGGAGGCCGACCAGCTTCATAAATGCGCCGTTTGGCAGGCGTGCGGGTTTTTCACCCCACAGCCGCGCATATGCGCCCGATGTACGAAGATGTTGCGCGCATGTGCGCGTTTTCCATGGGCGCGATGCGCTTTTTAATTTTTTTTCCAATTTTGTATAGTTTTGGCCCTTTTGTTGTGCTGTGGAGTTAATCCTTGTGCCATGAATGACTATTTTTCTGTGTTGATGATGCGGAGTTCTTGTCGCCCTGTGCGGACGAAATTTCAGTGATAACAGTGTCGATTTCCGGAACCTCAACAAAGCGTCTGATAAAGATAATTATCCTGTCCCTCCTATGGAACAGATACTTCAACAAGTATCTGGTTCCGAGAGGCTATCCTTATTGGATGGTTTCTTTGGATACAACCAAGTTTTAATGTCTCCGTCAGACCAATTAAAAACTACCTTTCATACCCCGTGGGGCACTTATGCTTATCGCAAAATGCCCTTTGGATTGATCAACGCCGATGCTACCTTTCAGAGAGAAATGGATATTTCTTTTCAAGGCTTGATCAATCACTCTGTAGTAGTCTACCTAGATGATGTGACCATTTACTCCAAAAACAAAGACGATCATCTAGCTCACCTACGAGCCGTTCTGCTACGATGTCGTAAATTCGGCATTTCCTTGAACCCAAAGAAGTCTATTTTTGCAGTAGAACAGGGTAAATTAATAGGATTCATTGTGTCTAGTGATGGAATGATTATTGACCCCGAGAGGACACAGGTCATTTCCAAACTTCCTCCACCCACTTCCAAGAAATCCATGCAGTCCTTCCTTGGCCAGATTAATTTCGTGAGAAGATTTGTCCCCAGTTTCTCCGAAATGGTCAGGCCTCTCCAGAACCTGATTAAGAAGGACACACAATATCATTGGGGACACATTGAAAACAAATATTTTAACGATATAAATAAGGCCATAATTGATGCTCCGTCTCTCATGAGCCCTGATTTCTCTCAAGACTTTACACTTTATACTTTTGCCTCTGATCGTTCCTATGCCACAGTTCTTACTCAGAAAAATGCCGAGAAAAACGAAGTACCCATCGCTTTTATGAGCTCTGCTTTTAAAGGCGCTGAACTCAATTACCCAACAGTCGATCATCAAGCCTACACTGTCTTCAAGGCAGTGAATCATTTTCGGTCTTATCTTCTGAAGTCAAGAAGCAAGGTCGTTGTTCCTTACCCTGCCGTTAGGAACTTGTTAGTGCAAAAAGAGTTAGGAGAGAAAAGAGCCAACTGGGTTACCTCCTTACAGGAGTTTGACCTAGAAATCACTCTAGCCCACATCGTGAGAGGCCAAGGGTTGTGTAAATTGGTAGTTGATTCAGAAACTGAACAAAAGGAAGATAGTGATGCGTCACACCTAGAACAACGCGATCAAAGCATAATTTGGTGCGCACAAAACCTAGTGAGTCCTTGGTATGACGATATTAGACACTGTCTTCAACATGGATCAGCACCCCGTCACCTTAACCCTGCCAAAATAAGAGCATTGAGACTCAATTCCGCCTCGTTTCATCTAGTCAACGGTATATTGTTTCGTCAGAATTTTGACGGCGTACTGATGCGTTGTCTCGAGAAGGATGAAGCAGAAAGAGTCTTGCTCAAGTTGCATGCAGGTGAAGCTGGTGGTCACTTTGGTGGCAATACCACTGCTCATAAAGTCTTAAGAGTCGGTTATTACTGGCCAACACTTTTTAGAGACGCCCACGCCTTGTGCCGAAAATGTATTATTTGTCAGAAAGTGTCAGGGCGATTGCAAAAACCAGCCTTCCCCTTGCAACCCGTTAGAGTTGATTCTCCTCTCCAGCAATGGGGCCTTGATATCATTGGTCCTATTAACCCTCCATCCTCACAACAACACAAATACATTGTGACAGCCACTGATTACTTTACTCGATGGTCTGAAGCCGTCGCGCTAAAAACTGTTAACACAAGTCAGGGGATTGCTTTTCTTAACTCGCATATCATTACTCGTTTTGGCATCCCTGATTGTCTAGTCTTTGATAACGCTTCATATTTTTATTCTCTTGAAATGAGTGAGTTCGCCTTAGAAAAAGGAATAAAGCTGAAGTACTCTACTAGTTATTACCCCCAGGGCAACGGCCTAGCAGAGTCAACCAACAAGAACTTGATCAAGATTATCAAGAGAACCATGGTTGAGAATCACAAAAATTGGCACAACGCACTGTTGAATGCATTGTGGGCTGATAAGGTAACACCCAAAGCTGCTATAGGTAATTCCCCTTTCTTCCTCGTTTATGGCAAAGAAGCCATTTTACCTCCTCATGTTATTCTTCCTTCACTCCAATTGTCACAAAAAGTTCAAGAAGAAGAATGTCCCCCTTTACAAAGCCGTATTAACGCTCTGATGAAGTTAGAAGAAGTAAGAACCCAAGCCAAGCATAAACTAAATCAACATCAACAACTAGTTAAAAGCTGGTTCGATTCTAATTCTGCTTCTGATAGAAATTTTGAAGAAGGCGATCTCATTCTAAAGTGGGACAAACCACACGAAGCTAAGGGAGAACACACTAAATTCCAAAATCTGTGGCTTGGGCCATTCTTGATTGCTGAAAAGTTGGGTCCTAGTTCTTTTCGTTTGTAGAGTCTTGAAGGGAAGCTTGACACCTACCCGGTGAATGGCCAAGTCCTGAAAAGATACTTTGCCTGATTTTATCCTTTTGTATACTATGTAAATATTTCTTTTTCCTTTTATTTTTTGCCTTTTCTTTTGCTTTGATTTGATTGATCAGTTTGATGTGTTTTGAAACATTTGCATGCTTACACACTAAGTCATTCAGATATAGGCCATAGAAAAATCTCTTCACTGAAATAACTCCGAAAGATTGTACAAACATCAGTGATATATATTTCTGAAAATGATATTGGAAAATGTTGTTTGAAAGAAGTTTACTATCTCAGTCTCTAAGTGAAGTTTGTCATGGTTATCTTTATCTTTTTACGCTGTCCCTTTTCTGTAAAGGAATGACTCAAAAGGATGTCTCCCTGTCATAGTAATTTGGTTTAGAAATAAAACATTTCTGGAGCTGAATAAGGACGGTATTTTAAAAATTCTGATGAGGTCAAAAAAAAATAAAACATTATGACAAAATATCAAGATTTTTCAGCGTCACCCCGCTTAGCTATCTATAAAAGAAAAACAAAATAAAAATATTAATATGAGATGTGGGAAGTGTTTGTAAACCCGTCGGGATACTGAACAGGTCCGCTGGCAGTGGGGCAATGCAAGCATGACGCCAAGACAACTTCGTCGGGGTACTGAACAGGCCTGCTGGCAGCGAAGCAATGTCGGGTACATGAAAATCTGTAAAAATTATGAGAAACCTCTTTAATGTACTTTATTCTAATCCATAGCTTCTTGACAGGATAAAGACGTCTGAGTGGGTTAAATGGAAACCCTGTCGAGGCTATGGACGCCTGCTGGCAGCAGTGGCCATGCCAACATTATTGAAGACATTATCATAAAAATCATGACTTGCCAATCTTTAAGACTGTTACTGGTTTGCATCTTTTAAAACTTCGCTGAAAAGATAGTTGATGATGATGTAGTACGACTTTTGGTTGTTCTTTCAAGTTGAGTTTTTCTTTGCTGCCTTGTTCTGAATTCATTGCTTATGGCAGAGATAATTGCTTCGCCGAGCGTGTCGCCATTGTTGGCAACCAACCATTTTTTAATTTCTCTTATAAAATGATGCCTACACCCCTTGTCTTATTAAAGACAAAGTATCATCGCATTGTGCTTCAAGACTTTTGTCTCATTTTTTTACGACAATTGCAATTTGTTCTCGATTTGATTTTCACAACTGTAAGTGTGAAAAAACCTCTCTCATCGTTTGGACTGTAGTCGTCTTTTATCAATTTCTCCAAAAGACACTCGACCACTGGTTTGTTACGTGATTGCTAAAGGTCTTCTCCAACTTATATCCTTAAGCATTATCTTACCTTGATTGCACATCTGAATTTGTTTGATTGCTAAGCCTTTGGGCATAAAATTTATTGGTGTCATTCTGATCTTATGAAAGTTGTAATGGATTTGGTATTATTGCTTTTATCCTTATTGCTATGGACTTTTCACTCAATTATTATATGAACAATTTTGGATCATAATGCTCTCAAGACTTTGGAATATAAACACTTCAATGTGCAGTGAATACATTCATAAGTTTATAAAGTCAATTCAAACAATGGTGTGGAGGCGCATAAATTAATCATATTGGATTAATGCTTGGTATATCACTTGGTAAGTTGATAATACGTTGAATGATTCGTAGTTCCAAATCATGTTTTAGCATTGATTAATTTTAAATCTTGTGGTTGAACGATTGATTGACACGATGGATACGATGTTTCGATCGAACTGTACATTTGGCATGAGTATAATGCATGGTATTGATCCTGATCCGGTTGATTGGCACGTTAATATGATTACACACCTAGTTGCTGGCCGTAACGTATGGCATAAAAGATTATGGTTTTAACAACACAATACTCAGCCAATTAATACAGTGTGTGGCGGTGGTAATCCCACCACCTTCGCATGCATGCAGTTAATTCTGGTCTTTTCAAGCTTTGAAACCCTCAAACCTATCGTTTTGCAACTCGGTGCATCGTTTCTTTCAGTCTGAACCCTACCATGTACAAAGGTTATGGCTCCTGTTGTAAGGGTCGAACCTAATGGGTGCCAAGCACTATTGACATTCAGTGATGCATGTAGCGACCTGGAACAATATGAGTGGCTCGCTTTCATAAAGATGTTTGATGGCTTTGAACTCGCTGTGGCTCGACAATTTGCGTTATTGTTTGATGGATGCCGAGCCAAAGTGGGAGTCGTCCAGCTCGAAATTACTGAAGGATTTCTCAGTCTGGCAACTGGCTTACCTGCCAAGGGACAAAAATGGTTGAAAAGTTGTAAGGTAGATGACATCCCATGGACGTTATTGTTCCAATCACGCACAGTGAAATCGTGCGACAGAGGATTACCTACAAAGATGTTGAAACCCCGCTGGTATGATCTCTTGATGATTATCAAACATTTTGTTACCTGTGAAGGTAGGTATGGGTTTATTTTCCTATTCCACCTACGTTTATTAATGGTTTTCATGGGTTTCGAATTAAACATGCCTTACTATCTGCACCAAAGCCTGTTCAAAATGGCCAAACGATACAAGCATAGTCAGGCTGACACAAGCCTCTTCCATGTTGGGTTGATCAAAATGGTTTTAGTCTACGAGTTAGGGTTGCGTCGTGATTCTTGGCATGAGTTCCTCAGCCATAATGGTTTTAGGGATTCAAACCCTCCACAGGTAGATAAGCCCGTGGTGGCTGAGAGAAAACCTACCCCTGTGCCTTATGATGTTTTATTACCTAAACCTAAGCCCGAGTCACCTACAAGTTTGCCTAAGTCTGTGCCAAAAAAAACAGAAGTTGTTAAAGCTACAACCCAAAAAACTAGAGCAAAGACTGGAGTTGATACTCGAGGAAAGAAAAATGCACGTTTGATCTCTCGCATGGCGAGGAACAAGTCTAAGCTCCCTGCCAAAAAAGAGCCCATCGTGGTTAGCGAGGACTCTGATTCAGACATTGAATGATTTCTATCTGAAGAATATCCTTACTCCGAGGGATTGTGTAGCAAACCGCCTCACTATTTCATTAGGAAACTCCCTCCTTGTCTGCAGGGTAACCCTGACTTTCCGGGTATTGAGCCGTTCCATGAAACCCTTGGGGAATCATCAAAACCCTCTGCTGTTCAGCCTGTTGCTGTACCTTGTGATCAATGTGGATTATGGATCGAAAGATACTATCTCGATGTACCTACATTGCAATCCAGGATCTACAAGTTGGAAAACCAAGTGGCAATGCTCACTAGTTGCAATGCTAGAGAACAACCAAATGACAAGAAACAACGAACCACGGGTTCAGTCCTGTTCAAAAACGTCGAGTCTGCCACTGCAATTATCAACTCAAAATTGACATAATGCTCAGCAGCTGTAATGGTACATCTTTTACTCTTTTATATGGCATGATCATAAGCTCTGTATACATTGTTGACTTGCTCTGTCGTGCATATGTTGTTTATCAGTTTTGATTATCGATTTCTGGATTGGTTGTGATTAGATTTAGTTTGATTGATCATAATCTGATTTGAATATTCTGTTATTTGATATCTTTTCTATTGTTGAAATACATATGATATATCTATTCGATTTGGTTAAGTCTTGTGTGATATGATAGGCAAATTGGTTGGTTATGTTGACTATATTTTCTATGTTAAGACCAATTCGTATATCATTTATTTTATGCTTCGAATGGATAACCATAGTAGCTGTTATGATGTGAACTGCATTTCGATGATAAAAAATGTATTATTCGAATGAGATTACAGGGATGGATTGATCATATCAAGTCGTATGATTTGTGTCTATAATTGAATTCAGTTATATTGCCCGATTTGTTGACTCTGTCAAAACCCTGCTTGTCGACTATGAAGTGATCAAACATGAAGACTGTTGAGTCGATATTTGTGGAAATGATTCCATCCGATTAAATTGGAAGCAATTCATATATCGTGCTTTTAATTGAAGGATCTCAATCTTCTTTTGTGATTATAATTAGTCAATTACAGTTACGACTATACCTGTGAATTATATTGAAACCCAACAAATGAGAACTATGGCTTGGATTCTATGGTTACAGTGATGCATGAAATCGTAATGACTTTCTATATTGGCAATGATTTGAATCCTATGTTAATCGATAATAATTGTTTGTATTTCATGCGATCTGGTTTACCTTTGATGGCATTCGTGAAACAATCTTGTTAAGATTTGACTTGATTTCATAACGATTGGGAAAACAAAATATTCCCACTCTGTCCCGATTGTTCTCTATTCGATTTGGTTTGATTGAAAGAATTTATTTTTATTAAATCATTTGTAATCTGTAATGATTGGATTCGATTTGATTTTGATTATAATTCTGGTCCTATTTACTATTCTAGACCAGCTACAGAATCATGAGATTCTGTAGCTAAGTCTATAGAGTTATTTTTTCTATTGTTTTCTCAATAAAGTATTCCTCTAACTTGATCTTTATGTCTATTACAGGCAAATCTGAATTTGTTAAGGATATGAGGAGCAGTTGGAAGATATCTTGGAGATTTCACTTACAATTTTAGTTGCTTAGTTGAAGAGATTTTTGGGATTATTCCCTGATTGTGTAAACTGTTTGCTATTATTCACAAGGATGTTTTACCTTGTGAGAAACTTATATAAACCTATGGTTTTGTAATATTGGGGATCATCATTAGTTTTGGAAGAACAAGGATATGTAATTCTTATTCAAACTGGAGCAGAATTGATGCGTTGTTATAGCTTTTGCTTTTCAATATATCGACACTGTGTTCCAATTTTTGTATATCATTCTGTCTTTGGTTTAGTATTACTTTTTTATCTGAATCAAATACAAGTGATATAATTTCTTATTGTTATACATATCTTGTTTCTTCCAAGGAAATAAAGAACGTAACAGTTATTGATTCATTTTATGAATGATAGCTTTGTCTTCTTCGTAGGCTGAATTGTCACATAAGTTTTCTGTATTATAGGTTTCCCTTTTGCAGGAGATTTATCATCATAAAGATGTTATGATTTCTTTTATGTCTTGTTTGTCCTGTAACATACTTCAAGAAGCAGTATAGTTGATCGTTTTCGAGAGGCTTAAGGACTAAATGTTGTGAATTTCTTCCTCCAACCAGCTTAAGAAGACATCTTGCACAGGGTAGACTTGGAGCGTTTCCAGGTCCATTAGTTAGGTGTTTATTGCTTTGATTAATTAGTATAATATAAACGATAGTTTAGTTAGATTTATATTACATTCTTTAATTTCAGAAATAATATTAGATTGTTTAATTTCAGTTAGCTTTATTTCTTTTTCATAAATACAAAAAATCAAAAGAGACCCTTGGCTATCTCAGGGCAACAATCACTTGAGTTTTGTAGGTTTTAATCAAATCTGTAGTTTGTCCATATTGTATATTTGTGAATAAGGAATACCATAGCTGATAATTAGGTAGTTGATTTGAGTTATTATAAACATAGTTAGTGTTTTGTATATATAAGTAGTTAGTAATTTCTAGTTAGATTAGTGTAGTTCGTTTATATTGCTTTATTAGTTTCTAGTTTTCATTATTAGTTTAGTTCTTTGTCTTTGTTTTATTAGTTTCTAGTTTCCATTTAGATTTCTTAGCTCAAATCATTTCTCTTTGGTTTCCATATGAGACCTTAGGGCGGCCAACGGTGCCGTTAAACTCGTCAGGGTGGTCCATTCCAAACGGCTTGGGTTATTAGACAACCCCGGACTGGTTCCACTCTCTTAATTGACGGACGATCATTTTCGCCCGTCAACAGATCTGAAAGAATGTCTTAATCAAAGAGTCACAATGTTTATCAAAGGACTTCAATACCATTGACAAAGCCACTACTTCTAACAGGCATCCATAGTCTCGATAGGGATGTCATTTAACCCACTCAAATGCTTTAATCCCATCCAATAGTTGTATCCACATGATGTATACTTGCATAAAATTTAATTTAAAAGAATATAACTGCTACCTCTCAACCCGACATTGCTTCGCTACTAGTAGGCCTATTTGGTACCCCAACAAATTTGTCTTGGTATCATGTGTGCATTTACCCACTGCCAACGAGCCTGTTCAGTACCCCGATGGGTTTACACACACTTCCCACACTTAACCGTTTTCAACCCTCTTATGCCACTTTTAAATAATAATACAATTATAGATTTATTGATGACAAAGAGAGCAGGGTGATATTGGAGGTTAATTGCAATACAGTTGAATAGTTGATCATGTTATTTATTTGTTTTCAAAACTGAAAGTTTTATCATGGTTTAGATATTTTAGATTTCATTTAAGAAATCATCTAGAGAATGGGGAAGCACTTAAAAGTGATTACTTAAGAATATGGATGGCATAAAAAGTTTAAAGATCATCATAATTATCAAAGATCTAAACCACATCTCTGGTGTAATACTCTAGCAAAGAAAATTTGAGGAAAAAACAAAAGTCACAATTGACTTAAAAATCAATTGTCTAATCTATATCTTAATATCAAGAACTCTTTGAACTATTTTAAATTGCTTGAAAAACACAAGTCTTAAAATAAATGATTCCTTCGACAATCTCTCTTTGATCAGAAATATATTGATTCAAAAAGACAAACAAGAAGAAAACTCATTCAGAGCAATCAAAGAAAACAAAAATACACACAACAAACTGAAACATATTTTATTGATGGGATTCAAAATTAGAAGTACATAAAAATAAAAATAATATTGAAATAGCAAAAGTACACTTTTCAGGAAACGATTTTGTCCAAAGATAAACCCGAGCTTTGGGATCTACTAGCATCCCACTGTAAAAAAAAGGAAGAACTAAATCATATAAAATCCCATGTGAAAGAAAGTTCTTTTCTTAAGATAGTGATGCATAAGATGTTACATTGACCAAGCATTATTATTAAAAATAAAAGAGACTAAAAGAAAATAGAAAAATCCTTATTAAGATGAGTGCATTCCTACTCGTGGCACCTTGGGTCAGGGTTGAATTTGGGTGAATTGATAGTTCAAATTTACTTATCTCTTTCCATTTTAAAATTTCCATGATGATAATGCATTTTTGAAAATAAATATTCAACGAAAAGCAGAGAGAAAAGGATTAAAGTGGACTTCCTTGACAACATTCATATTATGGTTCTCTTGGTGTACTCACTTGTGTTCATAATTTCATTATTACAAAAAGAAAAATTGAGAAATAAAACTAAAGGAAACCTACTCTAACAACTAAACAAATCAAAATACTAAGTGAAGTCGTATTTCGAGTGAAACCATCGGAGTAACTCCAATCCTGCAATGAAAACAAAATCGAATATCAGTAATAAGAATGGGAGTGTATCGGAATATAAAAATAATACATCATACTTACCTTTATAATAATCATTTAGAAACAAAGCAAGCATGACCTTACCATTCCCTTGAACATGTTTGATGTACGAATCCTCCAGCCAATTCGAAATTATGTCGCGATATGGATCACTAAAGCATGGAATAATGAAACTGAGTTCATAAAACTTGCCAAAATTAAGAGGACCTAACATAACCATTGGCCAAGACCGAAGTGTCCCATCATCCTGATATTTTTTTGCTTTCCTATGAATTTATTCATGTGGAGGATACAAAAAGAATGTGTTAAGTTTACCTCAATCTTTTTTCACAAATAAGGTGAAGATAATATTACCATTCCCTGGAAAATTTTCGAGATATGAATACTCCAACCAATCTTCAATCCTATCATAATACATGCAATTACTAACATGGGATTGTTTGAAAGAATTCACATACGACAAATATTCCTGATGAGAATAAAGTATTATTTTATCATGGAAAGAATCTTATAAAAAGGTCGGATCAAGATTGCGAGAACTTATCATGATTTTTGATCGGAAAAGAAGTGTCCCAATCTCTCGAAAATTTCCATTGAGCTTGAATACTTCAATATTAACTAGTTGAGGTGAACTAAATGGAACAACCAACATTTTTGAATAATCATCATTGGTAATAGTATTTGGTTTATTATACTTTTCAACCTCAAATAATTGATCATGGAAAAATTTAGATCATTCTTTAAACACAAATTGAGATGAATCAATGGAAGATGAAATTTGAGACTAGTTCAAATCATTTCTTGATTTACCCACAGATGATTGATGAGAATAAAAATTAATATGTTCATGGGAAGAATTATTTTCCTCTTTATCTTCTATTCGGTAATCTCTATTAATTTGTACCTGATTATATAGTGCATAGTTTACTCCAAAGTGATTTGGAACACATGATTGCATAACATGATGACAAAAAATATCAGGGTACAAGGAATAATATATAGAAGAGTTGAGGAGACAAAATGCATCTCTTGAAATGATCGGAGTATGTGTTTCGAATTGTGGTTTTTTTCTCTCTCCTTGTATAAACTGATCAACCTCTGTTGTGTGCTCTTTTAAAGAGTATGAAGAAAGTTTCTAAGAACCAATTTCGTTCATCAAAAAAGGGTGAATGTGAGATAAAATTACCAGAATTAGATGGTTCATTACTAGTTTGACCAATGTTGTCATCTCCCACTAATTGATCTTGAACCTGTTCACATGAGTGAGGGGAAGTTTTACTGACAACAATATTACCAAATTCACATTCCATCTCTTTTACTTTAGAAACAATTGTAATATATTGGAGAGTTTGACCACAGTCTCCTTTTGAATTCAATGTTCCTTCCTCAATAGAAAAAGACATTGATGGAAAATAAATATCAGAAGCCATAATTGTATCTTGTAAAATGTCATGTTGCTCCTGATCTACCAAAATGAAAGAAATTGACAAAAAATGTGGTTCTTTAATGACTTCAAGATCATCATGAACTTTTAAACCATCTTGAGATTGAATATTAGTGCTCAATTCAGATTGGTTAACAATTAATTGATCTTTCTTGTCTGAGAGAGAAATGAGATATTGAAACCATTCATTAATAAGAGGCATTTATTTCAAAGGGAATCTAGTACAAACATGTTTGAACCTAATTGAAAAATGATTGAATGATGTATCATTTTATTTTCTTAAGCAACTTAATTCATCATAATCATAATTATTAAAATCTGATAAAAAATCAATTACAAACCCAAACAAAGAATGAATCGAATTAGACGGAAAAGATTCGAACCAATATTTAACCCGACCTTGGAAAGTGAGAGTGAACAATATACATATGAGATTGAGATCAATGATTTTATTATTTAAGCACTTATAAAAAAAATAGAAATATGGTATACTGCGGATGTGTTCCCTTCACCATCAAAGGTGAGTTCTGAAAAGAGATCAGTTGTCTTGTTGGGAATAACTAGTGATGCAGGAGCATTTCCTTCAAAGTCAAAACACAAGCATTGAGGCAAAGGAACCTCATTTCAGCATGACAGAGTTTCAAATCAGAAATTAACTCAAAATTAAATTGAGTTGTTGAGATATTTTTGAAAGGACCATTTTTAAATATGTCGTGTTTGTAAAGCCGTGAAGTACTATAAGGGGTTGCAGATATGGAGTGTTGAATCTTATCTGGAAATAACTATTAGTTATTGTAATAGGACATAGTAGATAACCACTAAGAGTTTGATAGGATAGGTTACAGACAGGACGACGAGAGCTCGGGGAGATGGTCCTTAGATAGTTTTTCATTGTGCATTGAAAAAGTATATGGTGAGATTATGAGATGGAAGATAGGAAGATAGATATCAGTAGAACATAGTAGAATAAATACTATGTAATTTGTTTCATGAATGAATAAAACATATAGAATTGTCCCAAATCCTTGGACTCTGTTCATTTGATGTATGAATGAATGAATGTTATATTCTGTGTATGTGATTTATTCCATTTTCATTCATGTATGATTGTTCGAGAAGTTGATAGTATGAATTTGTGACGAAATTGGATGAGTTTCAGTTGTTTATCTTCTGACACTCGTATGCAAGGTGTGCATCTCGAATGCAAAGAGTGCGTCGATTGAGTCTCAAAGTGACTCAGAGAAGCTCAAGAAGAACAAAGGAAACTTAGACCAGGTGCAAGGTGTGCACAGTGTCAAAGAGATACCAAGCGTCGAAGAACATGAAACAAAGGAACACCAGGTGGGCGAGAAGAATTTATTTCCAAGAAATCCTTCGAACTGAGTTATCAAAATCCCGATAATGCAAGGTGTGCATGGGAAATTTAAATCCCTTTAAGGAAAAATATCATAAGGGATAGCACTTTTCATAAGTGTTAACGAGATCCAAGAGTCAGAATCATAGGAGGAGCAAAGGTTCGAAACATTTGAACACTTATAAAATATTCTGAGTCACAGAGAGATTAGAAGCTCAGGAGGAGGAGAGACAATGTTCATTGGATCACAATGGAATGGATAAACAACCTTCTAATTAGATTAAGGTGCATGAGCCTTATCACTTCGCACACTCAGAAGAGAGAGTTCACCAAGGGTTGAGAACTGAGATTTCCGAAGCCCAAAGAGCTGGAAACCCAAAGTAGAATATCAGTTGTTCGATCGCAGGAATAGATCTAAGACATCATATTGTTTGGGGTAAACTTCAAGTGTCAGATCGCCAGAGTGGATCTGAGTCGTCAAATACCGTGAGTCCTGGAGGAGGTAAGTTTGAAACTCGATATTTCCGAAGTGCAGAGAGTCGAAGGGCCGAATTGAAGTTGGAAAGTTGGATCCAAAAGGACATGTGTCGATGGGTTAGAAGATCCAGAGGGAAGAAAAGGCTGAAGTGTTGAAACACTCGAAGCCCGAATAGCCGAAGAGCCAAGAGATGTTGATCTAGAAGTGGACACTTGTCAACAGATTGCGAGCTCCAAGTAAAGTTGTTGTAGATTTTCAGTTGAGAATTAAGACTGCCAAACCCTGAAGACCCGAAGTGATTCAAAGTCATTAGATCTAGGAGAGATGTGGAATAGATCCATGCACTCCAGGTAAAGTACCGAAGAAATCCTTGATCGTTAGATCAAGAGGAAACGCGATAGAAATCCACATACTTCGCGGGGAGAGAAAAGTTGAGAGTTGAAAAGTTCGAAGTCCGATTACACGATGGGATCGGAGCCATTGATCCAAGGAGGACACATGTCGGTGGATTAGAGTCTTCGGATAAAATCCAAAGGAGGAAAGGGTTGAAGTTTGAGAACTCAAGAGTCTAGATTTCTGAAGTGATCAACACCGTCAATTTCACGGGATAGTTGTGCGCAAATCATCAGCTCTAGGGGATTGGAGTATGGAAGAGAGCTGGGTTTGATATTTCAAAACCCTAAATTTTGGAATTTCGAAGAGATCACATCTGTTGATAGGTGATGCAGTGAAATCATGCCACCTAGGAGGCATAGAGAGAATGCAGAAATGGAAGAAGAAATGAGGCGACTTCGAATGATACTAGATGCCATGGAAGAAGTGCAGAGAAGAGTACCAGACATTGGAGATATCAGTGAAGCTGAGAGTGAAGAAGGAGATTTCAAAGAAAATGTAGCAGAGGATGTTGCACACGATCTCTTAATAAAAGTTGTTTCAAAGATAGGAGCCAAAGCAAGAATAGAGGTACCAATGTATGAAGGCAATTTGGAAATTGAAGAATTGTTAGATTGGGTACGTGCTATGGACAAATACTTCGATTACAAATATATCGAAGAAGACAAGATAGTGAAGCATGCAGTGGCAAGACTGAAAGTTCATGCAGCGCTATGGTGGGATGAACTGCAAGTTGAACATAGGAGCAATGGTAAGCATAAAATTATGAAATGGGATAGGATGCTATCCAAGATGAAGGACAAATTTATCTCAAAGGATTACCAAATAAATATGTTTAGAAGATTGCAAAACCTAATACATAAGATCTTATCAGTGAAGGAGTACACTGAGGAATTTTACAGACTAAAAATCAGGGCTAGATAGAAAGAAAATGAGGATGAAAAGACAGCCAGATATATCAATGGGTTGAGATATGAAATCCAAGAGGAGATTATCATGATGTCAGTTATTATAGTCGAGGATGCTTATCAAGCAACCTTGAAAGTTGAAGAAACATTGGATAGGAAGCAAAGCCAACGAAATAGAGGGGGAAACACAAGCAGAGGTAAGGGAAACAACAGAGAGAAGTTCCAGAAGCCGAAGCATGAAGTTGACAAACAACATAGTCACCATGAGAAAGGTGGAAGTTCTTAAGAAGGACAACATGGTGGAAGAAGCTCTTTTTTTAGAGGAAGAGGGAGAGGAAGAGATAGAGGAGGCATAGTTAGATGCTATACCCATGGAAAGCAAGGTAACAAGTCTTGGGAATGTCCCAAGAGAAAGAATGAAGGAGGAGGTGAAGCACACATTGCTGAAGCAAAACAAATTGTGGAAGTAGAAGCAACAGAAGGAGGAAAGAACCTCATGATGAGGAAGATTTTTCTTAAACCAGAGAAGGTGGCAGAGGAACCAATTCAATGAACAAGTCTGTTTAGAACTGCTTATAAGATGAAAGACAGAGTTTTCAAGGTGATCATAGACAGTGGAAGCACTGACAATCTAGTATCCACAGAGATGGTGGAGAAACTGGAGTTAAAGACAATTTCACATCTAAACCCATACAAGGTATCATGGTTGCAGAAAGGACATCAAGTAATGGTAAGTCAACAATGCCAAGTTGAATTTAAAATAGGAGAGTTGAATTTAAAATAGGAGTTTATAGGGATGAAATATTATGTGATGTAGTTCCTATGGATGTCTACCATATTTTATTGGGGAGACCATGGCAGTTTGACAAAAAAGTTATTCATGATGGGAGAAAGAATACTTATACCCTAGAGAAGAATGGCAGGACACATATGTTGTTCCCAATAGGAGACAAAGAGAAAAAGAGGGAAGCTAGTTCAAGTATACTTCTCATGAGTGGGAAGGAACTCTTGAATGAAGTCAAGAAGGAAAAAGAAACGCAGTTTGTTGTAGTGGGGAATCCTAGAGTTATCCTTACAAATACTTATGTGGAAGATTTGCATGTAGAAATCCAGGAACTGTTAGAAAACTTTGCTGACATTATAGTGGATGAGTTACCTCACTCATTTCCACCCATTAGGATTATAAGCCATCATATTAACCTTATTCCAGGAGGTAGTTTACCAAACAAGGCAGCTTATAGGTTGACACCTAGAGAGAATGAGGAAGTCAAAAATCAAGTCTAGGAGTTGTTGGATAAAGGTTTAGTCATGGAAAGCCTAAGCCCATGTGCAGTACCAACTGTGTTAAGTCCAAAGAAGGATGGAGGATGGAGAATGTGTACAGATTCCTGAGCCATCAACAAAATAACCATTAGGTATAGATTCCCTTTATCGAGGATGGATAATTTGATGGATTGTTTGAGTGGAACAAGCTATTTTTCCAAGATAGACTTGAAGAGTGGATATCATCAAATAAGAATGAGAAAGGGAGATGAATGGAAAACAAAATTCAAGACAAATGAAGGATTGTTTGAATGACTGGTCATGCCATTTGGGTTGACAAATGCACCAAGCACATTTATGAGATTGATGAATGAAGTGTTAAAATACTTCATAGGAAAATTTGTCATACTATATCTGGATGACATACTAATCTTCAGTAAGACAAAGGGAGAACACTTAAGACATCTGACATTAGTGATGGAAAAGTTGCAGAAGGAAAAGTTGCTGATAAATCTGAAGAAAATTTCTTTTTTGAAGAAGGAACTCATATATTTGGGTTTTGTGATTTCTTCAAATGAATTGAATATGGATCTAAGAAAGGTGAGAGCAATCAAAGAATAGCCATCACCAAGAAACATATTTGAGGTAAGAAGTTTTCATGGGTTAGCATGTTTTTATAGAAATTTTATCAGAAATTTTAGTGGTTTATGTGCACACATACTGGTGCAAGATACCAAATATAATAAATATGTAGAATAGAAATAAAATGCTAGAAATGGAAAAATAACAGTAATATATCCAACATAATCTCCACAATAACACATAAATGATATAAGAACAACAACAGAAATAACACTTTGATTCAGAAAGCAATGTTCACAGGCCTCTTCAAGGGGGCAACCTCCAATCGAGTAGCGCTTTGTTACAATAATCTCCAAGATAGGGTTTTCATACCCTCGACCCTTATTTATACTAAATATGTCTATCAAGAGAAACATCTAGAGGAAGATCCTTCTAGAAGAGAAATCTTCTATTAGGTCTTCTTACATCCGCCTTATTCTATTTTATTGAAAGGCCTTATTAATGTTGACCTTTATTACATCCGAATATATTGATATACCTATGTGTGGGTTAGGACCCTAACATGTCCACCCCCTTCAAAACAACATTTTCCTCAAGGATTGAGATGTGGAAACTGTTGCAGAATGGTAGCCGATTCCCAAGTGGCATCTGCTGGAGTCGTATCTTTCCACTGGACTAGAACTTCCTTGATGGTTCTCTGACATAGGTGATTCTCACGCTGGTCCAAAACTGCTTCTGGTTGTAGCCAAATGGATCCTTCTTCAACTAACTCGGGAAGGTTGGTTTGAATTTGGCACCTAGTTCCAATCACCTTCTTTAAACATGAAATATGAAAAACTGGATGTAGCTTCGACTGAGGTGTTGGAAGGTTTATAGTTGGGAGTAAGATTGTCATTGATGGCAAGAACAACGATGGAAAAGATCAACGATGGAAAAGAACAATGATGGAAAGAACAACGAAATCGTTAAGTGATGAAATCGCAAGGTGGACGAAATCATGAAGTGGCGAAATCGCGAAGGTGGACGAAATCGTGAAGTGGAGAAATCATGAGAAGATCTGGGATGTAGGATCTGGGGTATCTATGAAGGCTCAATAGCCGTTAGATATGGTGAAGATGCAAGGAGGATAAGTCCAAGAGTCATCCAACTCCCCAAAACTGTGAAGGAATCCTGGCCGTCCATTGGGGATAGTCCTGGACCGTTGATCAAGAGGACGCGTGGTGGAAGATCGTCATGTCGCTAACTGGAAATTCAAAGGAACAGGGTTCCCTAACTTCTCGAATTCGCTATCGCAACTTGGAGTGACAAGGACCTCCATCGAAGGAATCGCGAGATGCGAATTCACGATGAGATCTGGACCGTAGATTCATCGAAATCATGGACTGTTGATTAAGCTCCATCTCGGAGCTTCGCGTATCGTGACTTGGAGTGATAAGAACCCACATCTAAGGAACTGAGAGATGCGAGATCATGAAAATATCTGGACTGTTGATTCATTGAGATTGTGGACCGTTGTTCAGGGTCGATGAAAATCATGAGTTCGCAGCACCTTTTAGCGCAACCTATGGTCACCACCTGTGGTCATGTAGTGGAGGGAGCTAGAGCATCCAAGCTCCTTTTCGGAGCTTGCAACATGAAGAGTCAAGACGCCTCATCGCAGAATCTATGAACTGCGAAAGTGAGAAACGCATAAATCACAACTGATCCAACGGTGCAGATGAAACTAAAGGAGATCAGAGGGCTACTGTTGAACGTCACAGTGTAACTGCCAAAAACCACTGATGGTTTCCGCTAGAGGACTCGAAGACACTTCGGGGTGATTGACAGAGGAGATGAAGAGTCTTTGGGAATCTTCAAGAGGGATGAAGATGCCCGTGGAGGTGATTGACAGCCAGATGAGGATTGAAGCTTGTAACTGGAACAAAGATGGTGAGCTCGATTGTCACAGAGAAGATGAAGAGTCTCAACTGCCAGAGAGGCTGAGGAATCTCAACATAACATATAGTGATGTTGAACGAGTGGAAAAATGGCTAGAGAAGCTGAAGAGTCATGATGATGATCACACGGAGCACTCGAGTTGTGGAGGATATCAGCATGGTGTGAGTATGTAGAGGCATTGCGCGCATTGCATGCACAAGGTGCACAAAAGCTATAAATACACAGTACAGAGAAGAGAGAGGTTGTTTTTGTTGTGGGGAGTGTTGTGGATGTTGTTGAAGGTGATTCATGTATGAAAAAATATTAGAGTACAACAGATGAAAAGAACCGAAGAAGAACTATGCAACGAATGGACATGGCACACAAAGCATAAAAGAAGAAGAACAGAATGGGAAGCAGATGCATGTTGGAAGACAGCGAGGAAGTCTGAGTAGCAAAATATGCAGAACAGTGATGAGACTGGTAAGTTGTTATTGAACACTATATCACTGTAATAGGTTTTAGTATTTCATATTCAGAAACTAGGGAGGTTGGGAGGTGCTAGGGAGGACTGGTTTCCTTAGAGGTTCAAGTGGGGGCTTGAACACAGGGAGTTGGTGCTAGAGAAACCAGGGAGTTCGTGCTTCCTTCTAGTTGGTGCTAGAGAAACTAGGGAGTTGTTTCTTCCTTCTAGTTGGTGCTAGAGAAACCGGGGAGTTGGTGCTTCCTTCTAGTGGGTGCTAGAGAAAAATAGAGAGTTGGTGCTCTCAATAAGTTGTAGCTTGCAAAACAGAGGTTGTAGCCTCACAATGAGTTGGTGCTCAAATGTATGATAATGTAAAGAATGTAAATAATACTTATCATATAAAAAAGAAGAGGTTTTTACCCTGTATGGGTTTCCTTGGGAAATATTTGTCTCTGTGTGTCTCATATATGTGACTGATGCTGAATGTTCCATTGTTCATTTCCCTGCATTATTGTTATCATCATTGAGTGCCTTGTAAATATTTTAAAAGAAGCATAATTGTTTAAGCACGGTGACAACAGATTCACCCCCCCTCTTAGTTGCTCAACAATTGGTATCAGAGCTGACCCCTTTTATCTAAGGGTAGATCCTAGAGCTTGAACATGTCAAGCCATGAAGGAAATTCAACCAATAAGGCCCCTCTGTTCAATGGAACAAACTTTGCCTTCTGGAAAGTTAGAATGAGAACCTACATAATGGCTTTAGGTGCAGATGTCTGGGATGTGGTATATACTAGTTATGTAAATCCAGTTGTGCTAGCTAATAAGGATGACAAACTAGAATTTAGATTCAATTCTAAGGCTATGAATGTTATCTTGAGTGGGCTTCCATAAGCAAAATTCGTAAAAGTTATTCACCTAGGAACTACCAAAGAAATGTGGGACAAACTCATTAGCAGTTATGAGAGTAATGAGAAGGTAAAGGATGCAAAGCTTCAAACCTACAAAATACAGTTTGAATAGCTTAATATGAAGGAATATGAAACTATTGGAAAATACTTTCTGAGAGTAGAAGAAGTGGTAAATGCAATGAAGGCACTTGGTGAAACAATTGGGGAACCTTCTTTAGTTCAGAAAATCTTGAGATCTCTCCTAGATAGGTTCAACCAGAAGGTCTCTGCTATAGAAGAACTTAATGATCTAAAAACCTTGCAGTTTGATCAACTTCTAGGAACATTGACTGCATATGAAATGAGAATAGTTAAAGATAAACCCACCTCCAGAGAAGCATCATTTAAAGCAGACAAGAATGAGGATTCTGAGCCCGATGAAATTGAAGCAAAATTTGTGAAGAGACTGAAGAAGGGATCAGGTAAATACAAAGGTAAACTGCCTTTCAAATTCTTTAACTATGGTAGGATAGGTCATTTTGCAAATAAATGTCCCCACAAAGGAAAGGATCAGACTTGTGATGATGAGGAGAAATACAAACACAGAAATTTCTTTAAAGAGAATAACTTTAAGAAGAAAAGTCTTTATGTAAACAATGATGATGATCCTTCAGATGATGAAGAAAATGATTCATATATTGAAGATAAACTAAATGAATTCATACTTATGGCCAAAGAGGACTATGATGATCATAGCACAGGGAGTGATGTTAATGGAGAAGAAGTTGTGGTTGACATGGAAGGAGAACTGATCAGTGCATTGGAAGAGATTGACAGAATAAGAATCAAGAACAGAAAGCAAAGACATTTGTTGATACAGTTCGAGAAAGAAATTAAATAACCTGATGAAGACCTTTTCCTACTAAAAGTAGAATTGGAAGAGGCAAAGAAAATCGAAGAGATTCTGAAACAGTAGCTATCAGAAAAGAAGGCAAGATGTGAAGCATTCGAACAAGAAGTAGTGAAAACAAGGAAAGAAATGGAGAAGTTTCAAGCCTTGTATAATCAAAATCTGTCAAGTATCAAAGCCTCAGAAGGATTAGCCACCATTCTAAATCAGCAAAGGAATCCAAATATGAAAACTAGTTTGGGGTATGAAGAGGGATCAAGAAGTGGTAAGCCAGGAAATGAAGAACCCGTCAAGTTTGTCAAAAGTACAACCAATGACAATAAAAATCCTACAGAAACAAAGGAAGACAATCAACATCCCAGGTCGAGTAAGGAAAAAGATGTCAGATCTGAATCAGTAGAACAAAGAAGTAATGTGCTAACTGTTGAACGATGTCATCAGTCTGGAAGAAATCGATTTGCTCAAAGAAGACAACCATTTTCCAGGTACAAATAATTCTTCTATGGATATTGTTTCTACTGTGCTAACTTTGGTCACAAAGCTGTAAATTGTTCCTTAAGACTTAGACATGAGCAATTAAGATTTCAAAGGAATAAATACTTTCCACAACAAAGAATGATGCAGCCAAGTAACAAACCTTCACTGATTGCCAATTGCCAAATTAAGTCCAGGCACATGCAACTAAAGAGGTCAAGAAATAATCAATAGTCAATGAGTAGACAATGTTGCATCAATAAGTTTGACCTGTTGAACAATGAGATTGAATGATACATTTGTCATAACTATGGACACAAATCTATTGACTGCCGTTTAAGGGAATATGAACCAGATTCGAAATCTCCTGCTGAAAATGTCAAGTTTTGGAAGAAGAAGGAAAGTGACAAGTGTGGATTAGTGTTGTCTGCTCAAAGAAAAATGAACCCTTGGTATATAGACAGTGGATGCTCCAAACACATGACAGGAGACAAAGGCAAGTTTCTATCTCTAAGTGAAAGAAAATCAGGAAATGTAACCTTTGGAAATGATGCTCCAGGGAAAATAAAGGGCAAAGGGATGGTGAGCTTAAGTAATGGAAAAGGAAAAGCCCAAGATGTTCTACTTGTGGATGGGATGAAACATAATATGCTCATTGTAAGTCAAATGTGTGACAGAGGATGCGAAGTGTTGTTCATGTCCAAGGACTACAAGATAAAGTCTATAAACTCAGGACAAGTGGTGGCCAAAGGCATAAGGACATAAACTAATGTATATGTGTTGAAAGAAAATAGAGAAGAATGTCATCTAAGAAAACATGATGAAAGTTGGTTATGGCATAGGAGACTTGGACATCTAAACTTTGACCACTTAATCAAACTCAAAAACCTCGAGGCAGTAAAAAATCTTCCGAGAATATCAAAGCCCCAAGATTCAATGTGTAAACCCTGTCAAGTAGGGAAGCAAAATAGGACACAGTTTAAGTCCAAGAGCTTTACTTCAACATAAAAAACCACTCCAACTAGTTCATATGGATTTATGTGGACCATCAAGATAGGAAGGCACGGGGAAATAAAACTACTTCATGTTGATTATCGATGATTAATCCATACTTACTTGGGTTTCCTTTCTCAAAGAAAAAGTTGAAGCATTTGAGAAGTTTAAAATATTTAAGGCTTTAACAGAGACTCAAACAAGCAAGAGGTTAAAGGCAGTAAGATCAGATCGGGGAGGAGAGTTTATGTCAAGAGACTTCAAGGAATTATGTGATGAACATGGGATCAAGAGAGAATACACAATCCCAAGAACTCCACAACAAAATGGAATTGTTGAGAGGCAAAACAAAACAGTGCAAGAAATGGCGAGGTCAATGATGAATGGGAAGAACATTGGTCAAACCTACTGGGTAGAAGCAATACACACAACATTCCATGTGATAAAAAAAGCCCACCTTAGACCACAAAGTGACAAGACACCTTATGAATTATGGTTTGGAAGACCTGCCTCAATCAAACACTTCAGAGTCTTTGGGAGTAAATGCTACATAAAGAATAATGATGAGAACCTCGGAAAATATGATGACAGGGCTGATGAAGGTATCTTCTTAGGGTATGATACAAACAGTAAAGGATATAGATGCTATAATAAGAGGCTGCATAAAATGGTTGATTGTATTGATGTAAAAATTGATGAAGGAATCCCAGCAAGAGAGGTATATAGTAATGAGTCTTCTACAGAAGACACAGCTAATGCTGAAGATGAATAGGTCCAAGAATCAGAAAATGAAGACTCTGAATCAGATGAAGACTCAGACACTCAGACAGACTCAAATCAACAGTCAACTTCAAATTCCTCCTCCAAAATCATTCAAAAAAATCATCCTGCAAGTCAGATAATTGGAGAAAAAGACAAAATGTACAAACCAGGAGAAAGATAATCAAAACCATCGAACAATCTCATATAGCTTTCATATCCATGTTGGAACCCAAGAATTTCAATGAAGCCAACAAAGATGATCACTGGGTCAAAGTAATGAATGATGAACTTGATCAGATTGAGAAAAACAATATGTGGGAGATGGTTCAAAGACCTGAAGGCAAAACGTCATTGGCTCCAAATGGATCTTTAAGAATAAGTTGAATGAGCAAGGAAAAGTTATCAGGAACAAAGAAAGGTTAGTCTATAAAGGCTATGCTTAGATAGAAGGACTAGATTTTGGTGAAACATTTGCGCCTGTAGCAAGATTAGAAGCTATCATAATGTTTCTTGCCTATGCTTGTCATAAAAGGTTTAAAGTCTACCAAATGGATGTCAAGTCAGCCTTTCTAAATGGATATTTAAGTGAAGAAGTCTATATGGAACAACCAGAGGGTTTCAAACTGTCTAATAACCCTGACTTAGTATGCAAGCTGAAGAAAGATTTATATGGTTTAAAACAAGCCCATCGAGCCTGGTATCACAGACTAGATACGTATCTCAAAGACAAAGGTTTCAAGAGAGGAACAACTGACAGTAATCTGTATATTAAAATAGAGAATAATAATTTGCTCATTGTATTGGTCTATGTAGATGACATCATCTTTGGATGTAATAAGGATTCATTGGTACAATGGTTTTCTTCTGCCATGGAGTATGAATTTGAAATGTCTATGATAGGAGAACTGTCATTTTTTCTTGGTCTACAAATTACTCAGAGGTTCGAAGGGATGTTCATTTCTCAAGAAAAATATCTAAGAGAAATGCTGAAAAGGTTTCAAATGGAAGATTCTAAACCTATGGGTACACCTATGGTAACTGGATGTAAATTAAGCAAGGATTATGATTCACCTAATGTTGATCAAAGATCATATCGATCAATGATAGGCAGCCTGTTGTACATCACAGCATCTCGCCCAGACATAATGCATGTTGTGGGAATGGTAGGAAGACATCAGGTTGCACTAAACAGAGTCATTTGCAAGCTGTCGAAAGGATATTCAGGTATTTAAAAGAAACAATGAATTATGGTCTGTGGTATCCCATAAATCAGATTTTTCAGTTAAATTCTTACTCAGATGTAGATTGGGAAAACTGTGTCGATGAGAGAAAAATCACCAGTGGAGGAGCATTCTTCTTGGGTGATTCTTTAGTAGCATGGCTTAGTAAAAAACAAGGCTCCATTTCTTTATCAACCACAGAGGCAGAGTACATTGCTATTGCTACCTATTGCAATCAGTTATTATGGATGATTCAGACACTTGGAGACTTGGAGGTAAAATACACTGCACCGATCCCAATTCATTGTGATAACACTAGTTCCATCAATGTGTCTAAAAATCCTGTCTTCCACTCCAAGACCAAGCATATTCCCATAAAATATCATTTTCTAAGAGAGCAGGTCACCAATCAGATTGTTCAGGTCCATTACATTCCTACTATAGAACAAATTGCAGACATCTTTACTAAACCCCTAGCCAATACACCATTTGAATATCTCAGACAGAAGATGGGTGTCATCTCGTCTCACATCTAAGAGAGTCCATCCTGTTAGGGGGAGTCCTGTATTGATTGCATATCTGATACCTCCTAAAATTAATGCAACAGCTCAGGGGGAGCGTGTTTTCTTTGAAATTGATGTCAAAGGGGGAGAAAAGGAGTTGTACGGATCAGATGCTACAGTTGAAGGTCCAAACCGATTAGCGCAGCCGTTCAGGGTTGCCATCAATGCCAAAGGGGGAGATTGTTGGAAGGTTTACAGTTGGGAGTAAGCTTGTCATTGATGGCAAGAACAATGATGGCAAAGATTAGCGATGGAAAGAACAACAAAATTGCAAAGTGATGAAATCGCAAGGTGGACGAAATCACAAAGCGACGAAATCATGAAGGTGGATGAAATCACGAAGCAACGAAATCACGAAGTGGTGAAATCATGAGAAGATCTGAGCCGTAGGATCTAGGGTATCTATGAAGGCTCAATAACCATTAGATATGGTGAAGCTGCAAGGCGGATAAGTCCAAGAGTCATCCAACTCCCCAAAACTGTGAAGGAATCCTAGTCGTCCAACAGGGACAGTCGTGGATCATTGATCAAGAGGATGCATGGTGGAATATCGTCATGTCACTGACTGGAAAGTCAAAGGAACGGGGTTTCCTAACTTCTCGATGTCACTATCGTAACTTGAAGTGACAAGGACCTCCATTGAAGGAATCATGAGATGTGAATTCACGATGAGATCTGGACCATAGATTCATCGAAATCATGGATCGTTGATCTAAGATCCATCTCGGAGCTTCGCGTATCGCGACTTGGAGTGACAAGAACCCACATCTAAGGAACTGCGAGATGCGAGATCGCGAAAATATCTGGACCATTCATTCATTGAGATTGTGGACCGTCAATCAAGGTCGATTAAAATCATGAGTTCGCAACGCCTTTTAGCGCAACCTGTGGTCACCACCTATGGTGATGTAGAGGAGGGAGCTAGAGAAGCCACGCTCCTTTTCAAAGATTGCAACATGAAGAGTCAAGATGCCTCATTGCAGAATCTATGAATTGTGAAAGTGCGAAACACATAAATCACAGCTAATCCAATGGTGCAGATGAAACTGAAGGAGATCAGAGGGATATTGTTGCACGTCACAGTGTAACTGCCAGAAACCACTGATGGTTTCTGCTAGAGGACTCAAAGACACTTCAGGGTGATTGACAGAGGAGATGAAGAGAATCTGGGAATCTTCAAGAGGGATGAATATGCTCGTGGAGGTGATTGACAGTCGGATGAGGATTGAAGCTTGTAACTAGAACAGAGAAGGTGATCTTGACTGTCACAGAGAAGATGAAAAGTCTCAACTGCCAGAGAGATTGAGGAATCTCAGCATAACATACAGTGATGCTAAACGAGTGGAAAAACAGCCAGAGAAGCTGAAGAGTCACGATGATGATCAAACAAAGCACTCAAGTTGTGGAGGATGTCGACGCGGTGTGAGTATGCAGAGGCATTGCGCACATTACATGCACAAGATGCACAAAAGCTATAAATACATAGTATAGAGAAGAGAGAGGTTGTTGTTGTTGCGGGGAGTGTTGTGGATGTTGTTGAAGATGATTCATGTATGAAGAAAGATTAGAGTGCAGCAGCTGAAAAGAACCAAAGAAGAACTATGCAGTGAATGGACATGGTGCACAGAGCATAAAAGTAGAAGAATAGAATGGGCAGTGGATGCATGCTGGAAGACAGCGAGGAAGTCTAAGTAGCAAAATCTGCAGAACAGTGATGAGACTGGTAAGCTGTTATTGAACACTATATCACTGTAATAGGTTTTAGTATTTCATATTCAGAAACTAGGGAGGTTGGGAGGTGCTAGGGAGGAATGGTGTCCTCAGAGGTTCAAGTGGGGGCTTGAACACATGGAGTTGGTGCTTCCTTCTAGTTGGTGCTAGAGAAACCAGGGAGTTGGTGCTTTCTTCTAGTTGGTGCTAGAGAAACCAGGGAGTTGGTGCTTCCTTCTAGTGGATGCTAGAGAAAAACAAAGAGTTTGTGCTCTCAACAAGTTGCAGCTTGCAAAACAGAGGTTGTAGCCTCACAATGAGTTGGTGCTCAAATGTATGATAATGT
>CBVK0100862604.1:0-18099 GCA_900067695.1 Picea abies | reverse complement strand
CTACACCATTCACTGATGAAGTGCTAGATAATGTAGGAGGATAGGAGGTCTACTCCTTTACCGATGTATTTTTAGGATACCATCAGATCTGGATTTCCAAGGAAGATCACCATAAGACCACATTTTCAACAGAATGGGGATCTTACCAATGTACAGTGATGTCATTCGAATTGAAGAATGCACTAGCCATCTTTTTTAGGGTGGTGGTCGAAGCATTCAAGGAGTTTTTACATAAATTCTTGGAAGCCTACTTTGATGATTGGACTATTTTTAGTTTGTTGCATAATCATATTGAATGTTTAAGACTAACGTTGGATAAGTACAGGCAGTGTCAGATTGCCTTAAACCTGAAGAAGTGAATCTTATTTTCACCCTTCAGAGTGTTGTTAGGTCATATTGTATGCAAGGAGGGATTGCTGGTGGAGCCATCTAAGATTTCCATTATAGTTGATCTGACCCCTCCTACTTTAGTCAAACAGTTATGCACTGCACTGGGACATACTAGATACTACAGGAATTTCATTAAAGGATATGCACAGATTACAGCACCCATAGAGAATATTTTGAAAAAGTATTGTCAGTTTCAATGGATAGAACAATGCTAGCAGAGCTTCGACACACTGAAACAGAAAATGGTTATTGTGCCTATTCTAGTTTTCCTAGATTGGAGAAAGGAATTTCATGTGCATGTTGATGCATATTCTATCGCATTAGGATAAGTGTTAGCACAACCAGGAACAAGAGACATCGACCACCCATTAGCCTTTGCTAGCAGGAAGTTATCCACAACTGAGATTAATTACACCACCACTGAAAGGGAAGGTTTAGCCATGGTGTATGCACTGCAAAAGTTCTTCCACTACTTATTGGGAGGACATTTTAAAATGTTCACTGATTACTTTGCATTGAAATACCTAGTCAACAAGCCAGTGTTGGGGGGGAGTATATGCAGATGGATTTTTCTATTTCAGGAATATGACTTTGAGATCGTGGTAAAACCAGGAAGGATGAACAAAGGTCCTAACCACTTATCAAGGTTGGAACATGGAGATGAACCTAATAGTTTGGAGGATACACTTTCATATGCACAACTACTAGACATCAAGAAGGTTGATGATCACTTCATGAAGATAGTATAGTTCCTGTCAAAAGGAATGGCACCTAGTGACAATACATTTATTCAGAAGAAACAATTGGTAGTGCACACTGCAAATTTTTCACTTATAGCTGGACAACTATACAAGATGGGACCTGATGAGATATTGATGAGATATGTTATGGAAGCAGAGAAACCCTTGATCCTTGCAGAAGCTCATGAAGGAATTGCAGGAGGATACTATGCAAGAAAAGAAACAACACAAAATGTTCTTAGAGTTGGCCTTTGGTGGCCTACTTTACACAGAGATGCTAAGGATTATTACAGAACTTGTGATGTATGCCAAAGAGTTGGGAAACCATATAGAAGAGATGAAATTCCTTTAGCACCATAGATGACCCTACAAGCATTTGAGAAATGGGCCATTGACTTTGTGGGACCTATAAACCCACCAAGAAAGTGCACGGGATCTAGATACATAATCACTGTGACAAAGTACTTGACCAGATGGGCTGAAGCAAGAGAAGTAAAGGACTATAGTGCAACTATAGCTGCACACTTAATATTTGATGATATCATAACTAGGTTTGGATGCCCAAAGACCCTGATGAGCGATCAAGGCACACATTTTATTAACAAGTCCATTGAAGCCTTGACCCAGGAATTTGAATTTCACCATCAGAAGAGCACACCATATCATCCACAAGCAAATGGGACAGTTGAAGTATTCAATAAGATATTGGAGACAGCGTTGATGAATATTTCCAGTGTGAACATGGATGACTGGGACCTAAGAGTACCAGCAGTGTTATGGGCCTATAGAACCACTTGCAAGAAGTTGACCATGAAGACTTCCTTTAAGTTGGTTTATGGCCTAGAAGTAGTTGTACCCATGGAATATTTGGTTCCTAGTCTGATAATCGCAACATTTATAGATATGGATGACACTAGTAATATTCAAGAGAGGCTCATGCAGTTGGTTGAACTAGAGGAAGACGGATTTATTGCAGGATTCCATCAGCAAGTTTAGAAAGAAAGAGAAAAGGCCTACTATGATAGGCATATCAAGAAGAAAGTGTTCAAGCAAGGATATTTTCTATTGGTATACACCATTAAGTTCATGAAGCATCCAGGAAAGTTTAGAACTCATTGGCTTGGGCCATATCAGGTTTTCTATATTACGGAAGGAGGAGATGCATAGTTGAAGACTTTGAATGGAGAATGGAAAGAAGGGTTGGTGAATGGGAGCTGGTTGAAATTGTATTATGAAAACCAGCTGCCTCATAGCTCCCAGAAAAAGCATGAGGAAAAGGGTATAGGTACCAGGTGCAGTTGAAACTAGGTACCAGACATAGAAAAGACAGTCTGCACATGGAAGGAAGGGAGGCATAGAGATGAAAGCATAGGCTACACTGAGAAATCTGAAATCAAAGTAAAATAGAAGAATAAGATTTGAAGTGCCTCAGGACGAGTCACAGGTGAGTGTTGGGGTCCTGTTAGACCTTGGGTATGGAAGTAAGTGAATATTAAGGCAGAAAAGAAGGAATTTGAACTGCACAAAACACACTGTGAATGATATTGGGTCGAAGTGAGAAGAAGAGCAGAAAAGATGGAGAGAAACAAGAGAAAGCAAACCATTGGACAAGGAGACTGAGGATGACAGATCAACAAGAAAGATAGATCATGGACAACTCAACAAGAGGAAAAATCCACCATTGGATGCTTTGGAGCACCGCGCGAGAAGGAAGGAAAGACAAGCTAGTGAAGCCCTGAAAATGTGGGTCAAGTTGACCTAGGGTTTTAGACACCTAGGGTTTTGGTATCTCGGTTTTTGGCACTTAGGTCTCAACCTAAGGCTATCGGTGAGTGATTGTAATGTATAAATAAGAACCTAGATGAGGAAAGAGGGTTTGTTCTAAGTTTGTTGCTCAATTATGTTATGAGAAGAGATTTCTAGTGAGAGAGAACTATTGTATTGTGAGAACCTTTGAGTATTGTAGTATATTCAGTTGGGCGCATAGGAAAGAGAGAGAAAAGAGGAGAGAGAATATATGCTAGCTAAGAGCACATATAGAATTGTATGCTTTCATATTAATATATTATAAAGAACAATTATGTGGACGTAACCCTAGGGAGAGGGTGAACCATGTATATCTTGTGTTATGTGTGATTGATGTTGTGCTCTCTATCATTTGATTGTGATATTGTGTTAGATATGAGATATAATATAACTGGCATAGTAGGTTTAAGGAAGATAACGAATACTAGGTTGTTGTGTGTTATTTGCTTGAATCCACTTTGCATTTCTTCTGGTTGTATATGCATGTCTCCTACAACCCCCTATAGCTACTTCAGGTGAGACTGCATCTTCTTCATAGGTGTTTCCAAAAGGGCCAGTAGTTAGGGCTTGTTGGTGCGCTCTTGAGCATTGAACCCTGGGTTTACCCCTGTGCCAACAAGAACACTGCTGAATAGGGATTCCAAATTGGGACACAGCTTCTTACCATTGAGTTACAGGATGTTTATTTCTTAACTGACCTCTCAAAGAGAGGGGCCCTTATTATCATATATGGACAAAGAGAAATTCCAATGCCTGTAGAAGAATATTTGGCAAATCATTGCATTCCAAGATCGAGATTGGTGGGAGGTAGGATTGTGATAAAAGATGTTAGGGATCTACCTATTCGATATATTTTATTTTCCATCATGAGTTTGGTAGGTAGTACCAACACACACTTGGTTTTGAGATCGGAGATGGCTTATGCTTTACAGTGTATGGATCCAAATTTGTTTAACTGGAGCTCATCATTCCTTCAAAATGTGAAGGAGCATATTTTGAGATGCAAGATGGGGCAACAAAAGCAGTTTGGATATGATTCGTTCCTAGTTTTTCTTCTCCTAGAGAGGATTCCACAGATGCAACCACATATTGCACTAGAAATATGACTGGTGGGTGAACCACACATGGAGTGTTGGATGAGTCTATCTCTGAGGATGGGGACAGAGTCAGATTTCATATTTACAGGTGAATTATTTTCTTGGCTAAGATACCAACTGATCGTCATAAAGGACTTCCCATACACCAAAGTGGATTTCTGGGGTAGCATGGAACTAGTTCTTCCAGATGGAATGGACTGGGACGCGTCAGGTAAGAAACCAAAAAATTTGTCTAGTGTTTTTTTTTTTTTTATAGTTTATATTATTTTTATGTGTACTTCTAAGAGCTTTAATAGATGTATTGTTCCATCGTGCAGACAGAGGAACAATGTGTCTGACAGAGATGCCAACACTGGGGATTCATGGAGATGCTCAAATAGAAGTAGATAATGAGGTAGTGGAAGGGGGTCTTCGGGAGGTTGAGAGAAACCACTATGGTGTCACGATGGTTGTCCCTCCTCTTAGGAGGCAGGATGTACCCTTGCATCTACAAAGACATACTATGGGAGCCCCGAGATTCTAAACTTCCTGCTAAGATGAGTAGCCCATTTAGTAGTGTGCTACTTAAAGAAAAATGTGATGCACGAGGATTAGGATCTTCCTAATGTTTTTGTATGGTCTGTATGACAATGTTATGGGAATGAGGACCCAAAATTTTTCCCTTCTATGTACTTTTTTATGTAATCAACCATTTTCTATCACGCAGTATATATATATATACATATCTGAGTTTTTGTAGTGCCAAATGATGTTTGAAAATATTAAGGTCTTTATGTGATGCGTTTAATTTACATGTGATGTATTTTATATGTTTTATTTCCTTTATGACAAATCATCTATGCACGAGATACCGATCCATGATATAATTTTCTAGCAAATCTGAAGTTGTATTAATTCCTCTTGGTATGTGCCTATATTTGATAAATTAAAACATCCTTTCAAGACAATGAACTTGTAGGTGGAGATGCAATAGGATAGGATTGAGAATGGCATAGATCCGATTAAGTTGACAGACCATGATTTGAGAGTCTAGATTAATAATCGTGTGAGATATACCTAGGGAGGAGGATTCGGTTAAAAGTCCGATGACAGCATGATATTTTTCCATGTTGTTAGTTGTCGATCCCAAGAAAATACCTCTTGAACTCACCAACTCATCAGAGTGGTAAATGACCCAAGCTGCAGAAGCAATATTCTGGGTATGTTGACTAGCACCATATGCAAACCCGAAAAAGATAGGAATGGAATATGTCATCTGCGCACACAATCACAAGACAAAGTATAAGCAGCTAAGACAAAACTCATGCATGCAAGAGAAAAATACACACCAAAACTAAAATACAATAGCATACAAAGCACACATGCTAGATGTTCTATGCATAGTACTTCTTAAGGTAAATCTCGTTTTGGGGCTCACCCATGGAGATTCCATCATAGTCAACTAGCTTGTAGGCACCTCTATGTAAAACACATTTCACAATGTAAGGACCATGCCACAGAGGTTCTAACTTTCCTGTCCCTAACTTATCATGATCTTGTTCATAAATGAGGACAAGGTCTCCTTCTGCAAAAGTACGAGGGTGGACAGAATTGTCGTAATGATTCTTTATTCACTTTTGATACGTCTCATTAATGAGAGTAACATCATGACATTTTTTATCCAACCTAGTCAGATGTAGGAAGCGTTCTTCTTCAACATAAGTGTGAGGCAGGATTTATACTTTGAGTTTCAGTGAGGGAATTTCACACTCGATTGGTAAAACAACTTCTATGCCATATACTAATTGGAAAGGAGTGAATCCAATAACGGTTTTTACTGAGGTGCGATAAGCCCAGAGAGTGGAGAAAAGTTGTAAGTGCCAAGATGTTTTTTTTCTCCTACCATTCATTGAATCATGGTTTTAAGGACTTTGTTGATATCTTTAACTTGTCTGTTTGCTTGATGATAGTAAGGGGATGAGTTATCATGGAGAAAACCCAACTTGGCATGTAACTCACTCATCATCTAGCTTTGCAAATGTGAACCATGATCAGTGACAATGGATTGTGGAACACCAAATCAAGTGATGATGTGGTTGAAAAAGAATAAAGTTGTAGTACGACCATCATTCAGAAAGGTAGGCATAGCCTCAACCCACTTTGTGAAGTAATCAATGACAATGCTAATATAACCATGCCCCCCGACTGAGGTAGGATTACACTGCATGAAATCAATGCCCCATTTTGAAAAGGGGTCGATGGCGACAACAGGATGTAGCAGAGCTAGTTGGGTTCGTGCCTTTTTATGAAAAACTTGGTAGGGTGGGTATTTTTTGACAGCCTCAATACAATCTTTGAAGATAGAGGGCCAAAAATAACCAACGCATAAAATTTTATGAGTTGTAGCCATCCCAGAAAGGTGACCGCCACATGCTCCAAGGTGACAGTCATTAAGAACGTGTTCAGACTCTTCACGATTTAAACAACATGATAGAGTAGTGTCAATACCACAATGATACAAAGTGTCACTGATGATAAGGTAGCATCGAGAATGGTGATGAATGCGATGATGTTCATCATGAGAGATACCAGGTTGAAAAAGTTGGGTTTGGAGATAAAGAAGCATGTCTTCATACCAAAGATCAGATGTGCTAATGAGGAATAAAGATTCATCAGGGAGAGAATTTCTAGGTTCAGTATCTTCATCAGCATGGGGAAGATCACAGATAAGCTCCGCAAACACCAAGGATTTTTCGGCTTTGGACTTGGCAAACTCGAGATCAAATTCCTGAAGAATAATGATCCAGTTGGAATATTTTCCCCCAAGGACTTGACGTGTCAGGATATGATACATGGGGTTAGATTCCATGATAACCATGGTAGTGCATAGCAATAAGTAATGGTAAAACCTCTGGACAACAATGAAATCTATGAGAGGCAACTTCTCAACATGTGAATATTGGAGTTCTGGACTAGATAGACTTTTTCTCAGATAGTAAATCACATGTTCATCACCGTTAAGGTCCTCTTGAAATAACACCATAGCAATAGTGGAAGTAGAGGCCGCTAAGTAAAGGATGTAATGCTGCATATAATTCAGATGATGTAACAAAGGCTTATTGGTTAATGCATGCTTTAGAGCATCAAAGGATTATTGAGCATTTTCATCCCAGATGAAAAGAGTGTCTTTCTGCAACAATCACATAAATCCTTTAGTAATCTTAGCGTAGTTACAAATGAAATGGAAAAGAAAGTTTGCTTTCCCCTGCAAACTTTGGATTTGGGTCAGATTGTTAGGTGGAGGTAAAGAAAGGATAGATTTGATTTTTAAGGGATCCACCCGAATCCCATCTTTGGAGACAATGAAACTGAGGAGTCGACCTGATTCAACGAGAAAGATACACTTGTATGGGTTCAAACAAATATGGTAGAACCGACATCGAATAAAAATAGCCCATAGATGACCAAAATGGTCAGATCATCTGGATGAATGGGCAAGTAAATAATCAAGGTAAGGTTATGAAATAAGTTTGATATCATGGAAAGCATATGACATGGCCCGTTGGAATGTAGCACCAACATTTTTTAGACCAAATGGCAATTTTTGATAGGCGAAATTTCCCCACGGGCAAATTAAGGTTGTCTTATGTTGATCAGTGGGTAAAATGTCGATCTGGTTGTACCTTGAGAATACATCCATGAAAGAGAAAATCATACTACCAGCACAATTATCAATGATCTGGTCGATGAAGGATGTAGGGTAATTGTCTTTCGGACAAGCCTTATTGAGATCCCTATACTCAACATAGACACAAATGATTCCTTGTTTATTAGTGACCGAAACAATGTTAGAAACCCATTCTTTCAAGGGGATAGGATAGATGAAGCCAGATTTCAATAATTCTCAACTTTTTCCTTAATAGTCACGGTTTTCTTAGGATGAACTGGGTGAAGTTTCTGTCGAACAGGTTTAACACCTGGGTAAGTTTTAATTTCATGCACAATGATCAAAGGATCGATCCCTGGCATTTCCTCATAGCTCCAAGTGAAGACATCGCAATTTTTTTAAAATAAAGCAATCTAAGAAACCACTTCCTCCAGAGAACAATTATCATCGAGATTAATATTTTCCATAACACCTTCCTTGATCGAAATATCAATAATGATTGTAGAAGAAATGTTTCCTAAATTCCCCTCAGAAATGGTATCCTGCATAAGTATAGGAGATTGTGGAAAGTAGACAACATCAGAGGGGAAGATAGAGTGTATATCTTCCTATATTTCTTCAAGAGGTGGAATAAAAGAGGATCGATGATGGTTATCATCCCAAGGTACTTCGTAAATGCTAAGCATTTCCATAATGGATTGGTCGAAAGGAAAAATCTGGGAAATGTAGTCAAAAGCATAATACAAGGAATTCAACCAAGATGGAATTGAGTAGGTGTCAGGTTCCAATAGATGTTGGTAATCCATGGAGGGAGAGGTGGATTGAATAGAAGCGTACAAAGCCTCAGTTGGACTAAATGGCATAACGTCACCTAGTGTATCGAACTCCAAAGGACAAGGTACAATCCAAGGATCAGATGATTCCAAGGACCGATAGGCCATAGTCGAAATCATATTGATTGTGGAAATATGATGTGTGGTAGGAGGAAGTGGTGTAGGGAAGATACCCATAAGGCTAGAGTATTTTAACAAGCCTACACCAACACTTTTATCATTATCTTGTGATCTCCCAAGAAGGGAATATTGTTGGTAGCGGGAGCACGAGCGTCGGGTGTACATAAATCTAACCAATCGATAGTGACAATCTTACCTTGATGAGGAAATTATACACATCAAAACACCGATGAAGTGACGACAGTCATGGAATAAAACCAACTTCTTCCTAGTAACAAGTTGTAATCGAGGGGAGCATCGACCACCTCGACGTCAACATAGATGGTTTTTCTGCCCATTTGAATGAATAAGGATTGCAAGAGTCTGTGAGGATGAAAACCTCGCCCATCAAATGGGTGTGACATCATAGGGGATTTGTTAAGTGCGGGTGATTTTAATCCTTTCCAAAAAGATACATACATGACACAAGTAGAGGCTCCCTCATCCAAGATAGTGTAGTGAATGTGCTGGTAATGAACAACAACATCAATTTGAAAAGCAAGTTGGTGAGAAAGTCGTGACTTAAAATTTTCCAGGTTAAACGTGATATTTTTGGACAAATCAAGATCAAAGGTGCCAATAGTAGCCAAGAGCATTCTATGTTGACTTGGTCAGTGTTGTAGAACTTCCAACGCAGATACAACACACGATGCTTGATCCAAATCTTCAACAATGTTGTAGTTTTGGGCAGCATTCAAACTAAGATTAAAAGTAGATTTACGGATGGTGCTCTTGAGAGGGAATAATATCAAGTCAAAAGAAGGCTTCTCTATCTTATGTGACCTATATGGTGGACTAATAGAAGGAGAACTAACAGTTGTGAGAGATGGATCTGGTGAAGAACCGCTAGAGACCTTTTCTTTGTCAAGCTTAGCTGGAGTGTCATACGAATGGGTGGTCAAATCAATTTCTTTGAACATATAAATATGAGCACTCATCGAGGCTTCATTGTTATGAGGGTGGCTAGAACTTCCCCCTGGAGAGGGTGTTTGAGCAACCATGGATTGTTGCTGAGGAAAGGTTGTGTAATCATGGTGGGTTGTGAATTTCCTTTGAAAATTTTCACCACTTCATCACAATGTGGAAAATCTTGAGTGTAGTGATCGTCACCATAAATAAGACATGGGAATTTTGGCTTCCACTGTGGTTTATTTTTGGTAGCAGGTGGTGGAGTTTGCGTTTTGGGTTTTTCATTAATGTTATTCTTCTTGTGTTTTTTCTTTGTCTTCTTCTTACCTCCGGATTGTTGTGAAGGCGCAGATTGAACTGCATTCACCTCAGAGACTTGAGTTGGAGGGGAGGTAGAGGAGAGTGAGGTCGAAATGGGAGTGGTCACTAAAGCAGATCGATTTGGAGTTCCAATTGACTGTGAATTATATTGTGTCTTGACAGAGCCGATAAATCCATCTACATGTGATGTGGATCAAGGTTTAGACGAATCGGTAGTGGCACGGGTAGAATTTGGGATCAACTTATACAAAGTAACAAATTGTGAATAAACCAAATATAAGTACTGATCCTGAGCAATGGATTCTTCCTCGGTGACTACACTGCCCATAGAGACATCACGAGAAATTGGGGGTAAAAGTGATTTAGTGAACCACTCTGCCAATAATTGGTCAGGAATGATTGCTTTGATCAACCTTCGTCGTCATCTCCACTCGTGAATTTGATCAAAGATATGCACGACGTTGGTCTGACAATGGGAGGTCAAGATTTCAGTACCCTTCTCATAACAAATAGGTAGTTCAAAGTGTGTGAGAAAGGACATGGAAAGGGAGTTGAAATCTTGGAAATAACCACATGGAAGTTCAATATACCACTTGGTTGTTGAGCCCATGAGTGTTTGATGGAAAAGATGTAAATGTATAGAATCATCCATTATGGAGTTTGATGAACACCATAAATGGAGAGTCATCACATGGTTATTTGGGTATTCTCCGGGTTTACTATCAAAATTTAGAATATCAGAAGGTAATTTAGCAGGAATCACTAGCCAAAAAGGAGAATGTAGTATAGGATCGTTGGTCAACCGAGACAAGTCTAGGAGATCCAGAGTTGCAAGGAAAGGTAACTGGAGATTAACCCGAGGGTGATACTGGTGTGGCACAGGGATACCAGTAGGACCATAAACTGGGTTGGATGGATAATTGTATCTAGTAGGTCCCCCTATATATGGTTGTTGTTGACCAAGATAAATAGGATTCGATGATGGGTGAGAATCATTTGCAAGTGGAGGATAACCCGATGGGTTATGAGGATTGTAAGTCGGATGATTATTTTTCCCATAAGGGGGGTAAACATTTTGTCCATGAGGAGGATACACATTAGTCCCATGGGAAAGATAAGGTTGGTGTTTTCCTTGAGGATGTTGTCCCCCAGAGAATTGTGGATTTTTTTGGAAAGGAATGTTCCAAGGATTTTGTGTTGCAAGTTCATTATGTCCATACAATGGGTGATGAACTTCAACATGATATTTCCCCCCAAGTTGAGGTTGTGTCCCAATTTTAGGTTGACCCCCAAATAGAGGTTTCCCCTCAGCGGGAGGTTGAGTGTCGACAGGAATCTGGAAACCAAAAGTGAATGAATGACCAGTGCCTCCAATTGGATTCGAGCCACCAAGACCAACTCCTCCAAATAAAGGTGTATGTATATAACCAACAATGACGTTATATCAAGGAGGAACAAAAAGTATAGAAACACCGGGTGTAACATGAGCAATGTTAGCAATGGAAGGATTCAAATCTCTGTACCCGGGGGGAAGTCATGGATTTGGTCTAAGAGATGTTCCAATTGGAGCTTGGAGTGGTGTCACATTACCGGCAAGAATAGTAGAATGTGTCATCTGGATAGTAGGGTTCGAGTGAGAACCAATCAACAATTGGTCTGTAATGGTGATGACATTATTGGTTGTACCAGTAAAGTCATCTAAAGGTACCGTGTAACTAACAAACATCTCAGGAACTTGTGATGCCATAGGTCTATCAGAACTTTCTCCTAGGTTACTGTACAAATCACATACTGTTAAAGGGATAGAACCAAAACCATAGGTTCCAACAGTATGAGTCGGGATCCTAAATGATTCACTTTGGAAAAGTGGATCTGCTACTCCAGATCCTGCATTAGGTTCGGTGGGTGTCTCAGTATCATCAATAACAACAATTTCTCTAGACAATTTCACCTGAATAAGATGTGGATCTTGTCTAATACTCAAAGTTTGGTTTATGGTAAGTCAAAAAGCTTCCAAAGAATCGATAACAATTCAGAATTATTCCAAAGAGTGTGTGCTTCCAACCTCAAAAGATAGTTCTTTATGAGCCTCGAGAGGGCCTTCCGAAGAGTTGGGAAGCAAAGGTAGATAACCCTCTAAATATTCTGGGGTTAACCCTTGCATCCTACATGAACGATGGAGGTTGATGTTTCTTGAGTTAAGTAACGAACGAAAAAATAAATATATGGCAAACTAAAGAAAAGAAACAACATACACTAATAAATCTAGGAATCAAACCAAGCAAACAAAACCTTCTCTCGATGACCGTACTAGTTCATGATGAAATACAATGTTGCATGATTAAGTCAAGAAGGGGATATGATATGAGCGGGTGGAATAGTTACGATGATGACTTGCTTAACAGACTTACACCTTAGTGCAAGCTTCCACACAGTAATTGTGGATTTACCCTCCAAGGAGCCTGAGTGAGTTTGACCACCATCTATTCCAGGTATAACAAACACTTCCCTTCACCGTCACCTTGTGTAAATACCCTAAATATTATGGTTACTAAGGACACCAACTTGTAGCCAGCCCCTAGGCAGGTACAGTCGACAGTCCAGTCTGAACGTAAGGGAAGGATAACTAGTACAAAATCCTTCGAGAGAAATGAGGACAAGTGGACCGGTAGAACTCCAGAGGACCCCGAATGGATTTGGAATTCACAAAGCACCGAGACCAAATGAAGAAAGTTGAACCTCAATAAGAACCCCAATATATGATCTGATTACTACAAACGGTTGAACTACAAAGGGATAATATCTGTAACTCTCCCGAATGCGACCTCTTGCATAAACCCTGTGTGAGAGGGGGATCCTAGAAATCTTATACAAAAATTGGATTTTCTCTCCCTATCACAAGATTCTAATGTTTGTTTTGAATGCTTTGGAGAGTTGTACTCATATCCTAATCCAAAGCGCTAATCCTAGTCTAATGTTTTTGGAATATTCTAATAACAACAAAGTTCTAGATCAATTTTAATTAGCATTGATTTTTGTGGTTGTTCTTTAATCAGAGTTGTACGAGAGTGAGATTGATGATATTATGACTCAATTCGCAAAAACTGCACAAGAAATGATAAGCAGTCTTTTCTTTCAATGAATGTCTATTTAAGGGAAGGAGAAGGAATTTTCTTTTCACTGTCAAACACTAAGATGCAATAACCTCATGCAATCATTCTCAATCAAGAATCCAACATAATGCTAAAATATTCAAAAAATGGTTCTAATATCCAAAAACCAATCATAAAATATATCCTTTTGTTTAAATGTGAATGATAATCATCTTGATGTAAAGATTCCTATGTCAATCAGACTTCAAGATCTATGAGATTTAATCAATCGGAAGCAAACTTTACATAAACAAAAACACACTCTCACTATGATCAAGTAAGAAGAAGAAAAATAAACCAAACATGCAAAAAGAAAACCAAAAACTCAAACGGGAGGAATTTCTTGGGAGAAATGACCTCAAAGATAAAATGGAACCATACATAGATCTATGAATTTCCTTACAACAACTTTCAGATAATCAGATAAATGAGAAAGTAGTAGATCGCCTCCAAATCTCAAAGAAGAAGAGTGACTCAAAGTAAGGAAGAGATATTTCAAAAATAAAAATAAAAATTCATAAAATTCTTAGAAATCAAAAGGTTGGAGGATGAACCAAAGACACACTGAGATAGTAGCAGTCTTGAGCAGATGAATCAGTAAAAATTACACTCATAGTTGGATTCCCAAAAACAAATTCAGTAGAAAAAGACCAGCACTCTGGTGTCAAGGGCACCAAAGTGTTGCAATGCTCTGTGGGAGCTTGCAAGGGAGTGCTAGCACTCTGAATGTAAAGGCATGGGAGTGCTAGCCTCTAAGAAAAAAAAAATCCCAGAAATAAAAAAAATGAAGAAAACTCTGAAATTCAGTGTGTATGGGAGCTGAAATTCAGTGTGTATGGGATGAATCCAAAAGCCAACAACACATCTAAGAACCAAAAACATATAGTGAATAAGATCTGAAGTTGAGAAAAGGCCAAGAAAAATACCAAGGAAACCAAAACTGAAAGCTTCGCTCCCCAATGGAGTTACCAATTTTTGTTACAGGAAAATCCCCCTACGGACAAGTGAACTTCCTCTTGGATCCGAGACCCCTATAACCATGATAGAAAGGTTCCAATGTTGGACACTGACATTCCTTCTAACAAATCTAAACTAGTCAAGGAAGAAGAATAAAGGAGTATAAATACCTTTAACATTTGTCCTTTCTTGATCTAGGCTGATCTTGATTTCCAATCTCTTAAGAAGGTCCTTCAGTCCAATGAGAAGCAATGACAAAACATACTTCCTATTCTACCATAATTAGCTTCAAAATAGATCTATCAAAAGAAACAAGTTCACGAGACATGAACAAACTTGAAGGAAACAAGCCAAGAAGACACACACACACACACACACGCACACACACACACACACACATATATATTAATGAAAACAAAGCAAAGTGCTTACAACTGTAGATGCATATGCAACAACCTCACCAATCTCTCTTTGTCCAAACCCTTGCTCAAAAGTTCCATGATCAGAATGACTATACTTTCACTGATTATTATCCCTTATGAGATCATAATTTTGATGCCTTCAATGTTTCTCCCTTTCACCATGAGGAGGCATCCTTATATAGCCTTTACAATGCCCAACTACCTTAGAGATTCTTGGGATAGGTTGAGGATCTTTATCCATCAGTTGTGGATCCTCCCTAAGATCCAGCCTTGACCTCAGATTCGAATCAAACTAACTTTAGAGATAAGGGGGATCTTCCCCTGATTTCCTCAACAACACAACACTCCCCCAGAATGGAGCACAAAGCACTACAATGCTCCCCCAAAGGAAGGCAAGGAGCACTAGCGCTCCCTGCTAGTGGGTAAGGGAGCATTGCCCTTCAAAAATGATTTTCAAGTGGTGTTTCTCAAGGAAACATCTATGTACTCTTCATCAAATGACATATTCTTCTTTTAACCAATATCTGAGGATGTCTCAAGTGTTCCTGTGATGTCGTTTGAGATACGACATAGGCAAGATGACAATATGATATTTGTGACACTTGTGACATTTGTGACCAAAGCACAACACTTTTAATGATGATAGTAGGTCATCATTGAAGTGAGTAATTTTTATGTGTAACAACCCTATCTTGGTGACCATATGATGGTAATTTCATACTACTAAATACCCATGATCATTATAGGTCAACTCATGATGAGACCTCCCATCCTCTAACTAACCTCCTAAGCATTCATTATCATTTATTTCTTGTAGGTCCCCCTTTTCTTATAGAGAAGCATTTCATTAATTTCTTGGGGATCCCTAGGTGAAGCATATGGAAGGTTAATATCTAGGATTTTGTCTTTTTAGCCAAAAATGATCCCTCTGGGCCTTCAACCCCTTCTTCCCATGAAATGAGGTACAGGCCCTTCTTGGGTCACTAAAGTCAAAGGACCTAGAAGATGGTAGTATGATGGGGATGTAATGATTAGAAAGAGGTATGTATGGTTGGGAATGGTACGTTAACCCCTCAAGGGACCCCCAGTTGTAAACCTTCCCCAAAGTTTGGCCACTTACTAGGAAATCTATGACACTCACCAATGTGAAACATGGTCAAAATAATAATGTCAAAGAAAGCATTCTATAATCAAAAGTATCTTAAATACAACATGCTTAATGCCTTAAATATTAGGGTGATTACCTTCCACAATACCTGACTTGTACCGCATGGAGCAAGACCCATCTGCCTTCTAGAATCTAGTTAGTGTGGTGGATGCACTGATAATCTTCTAGAATCTAGTTAGTGTGGTGGATGCACTGATAATGGATTAGAATGTGGTGATAGAGCGGAATTATGCATGTGAAAATGGACACAACTGGTCATTTAGTCTCTTGACACTTTGTATCTACAACCAAAGGGCCTCGAGACATGATCTCCTTAGTTATTCCACAAAATGGGGATAACAGGAGGTAATGTATATAATTCAAACTCATGTGATGTAGAAGATATGGATGTTTCATACGATTGTGAGTTGAATTTATCAACTAACCTTGAACCAACTTTCTTTAAAGAAGACACTTCTCCTAATGAATGGAAATAATCCATGTAGAAGGAATATGATGCTCTCATCAATAATGGGACATGGAAGTTGGTGGAACCTCCATATGGAACCAAACCGATTGGTTGCAAGTGGGCATTCAAGAAAATGTACAGATCAAATGGATCACTTGACAAGCACAAATCAAGGCTCATGGAAAAAGGATTTGCACAGAAAGAAGGTGTTGATTATGAGGAGACCTTTTCCCCCACAGAAAAATGGGAAACCATCTACACTCTATTTTCCATGGCAACACAAAATGGATGGAAAATTCATCAAATGGATGTAAATATTTCTTTCTTGAATGGATACTTGAAAGATAATGTGTTCATGTCTCAACCAGAAGGATTTTTTGTGAAGGGACAAGAACATAAGGTATGCAAGCTCATCAAATACTTGTATGGTTTAAAACAAGCACCACGAGCATGGTATGAAAAGTTAACTGAGCATCTTCTGAAATTGAATTTCAAGCATTTCAATCTTGATGATGCCACTATGTTTATCAAGAAAGTTGGAAAAACTATTGTATATATTGTAGTATATGTATATTATTTGTTCATAATAGGGTACAATGAGAACTACATTGCATCCATAAAGAAAGAGTTGAAGAAAGGCTTCGAGATGGTAGATTTGGGACATCTTCACTACTATTTGAGAATTGAAGTGATTCAAAATCCAAAGTACATATTCATCTCCCATAAGAAGTATGTTGGAGAACTGTTGAATAGGTTTGGCATGACTGAGTGCAATCTTGTTTCTACTCCAATGGAATAGAATTTGAAACTCAAACAAAATATGGGGATGAATTTGAGGATGCAACCAAGTATAGAAAACTTGTGGGAAGTCTTATCTATCTTACTATCACCATACCAAACATTTAATATTTTGTTGGGATTCTTCCAGGTTCATACAAAATCCTTGCGATGAAAATTTGTAATGTCCCTAGCCATCAACCCCCACTAGGAAATGCTACTGAAGAAACCTTAACTTTTCCTTTATTGCTCTGATACCATTTTTTCACACCCCTGGCCACCCAGGCCAATCCATGCTATCTCGTCAAAATAACAATTATCATCTTCCTATGAATATAAACATAAACAAACAACATATTCTACTAATACACAGAGTAATGCGGAAATAACAGTAAAAACATACATGCAGTAATCACAGGCATAACCCATATAATAACAACATATATAGGCATTACTCATCAATTATAACACATGTACATATACACAACATGTAAATGAACATAAAAGTGGTACTTATATTTTAATAGCTGACCACCAACTGCATGCAGACCTTCCACGAACCTCCCATCCATAGACCACGCTACTCATCATGATCAATAGTGGGTCACCCTCGAGCTAGGACTAAAATCCACCAGGCAAGGGGATTCCTAGGCTTGGCAAGGACAACAGGGAAGTCACGCAAAACAAAAGAAAGGATCTTTTATCCCAGGAGCCACTTACGCCCACAACCCATAGACCCTCATTCCCCACACACCTGCTCCACCCTAGGGGGGTACACCTTCACTAATACAAGTCCATTGGCTACTACACCTCCCTTACCTTAGGCTTCAACAAGAGGTTGTACCAGAAGTCTCAAAGTACTGTAGCTGCTATAGGACTCCCTCCAGAGAACTCACTTCCCAACAAACCAGAGAACTCACTTCCCAACAAACTCTCTCACCTAGGAGAGTTTCTCATAGGCCTGACAACTGTTTCTTCAATTCATCTCTTATGTCAAACAGACATAGGTGATGTCAACAACAAAATTCGGGTAACACATAGGTGAAGTCAACCACAAAAAATGGGTATGGACACAGAATATGACAATAAACCAAGCTTAGACAAAACTTCTTTGGCAACAACCACCAACCGCTATGACACAACACAACTCGGGAAAAATACAAGTTTGTTGAGATTAACAGGAAATACGCAGGACAACTCCAGTGTCTGCAGGCTACACCAGGGCATGCCTCAGTGGGGAGTATGGCTCTCTTCTAGGGCTGTCTCTTATACAC